>JAODUH010006629.1:14240-58854 GCA_027564835.1 Typhlichthys subterraneus
TTGTGATATCTAATGGTGTAGTCAGTGTCTCGAGTGTTGTGATATCAGATGATAGTCAGTGTCTGGGTGTTGTGATATCTAATGGTGTAGTCAGTGTCTCGAGTGTTGTGATATCAGATGATAGTCAGTGTCTGGGTGTTGTGATAACTGATGGTGTAGTCAGTGTCTCGAGGTGTTGTGATATCAGATGGTGTAGTCAGTGTCTGGGGGTGTTGTGATATCTAATGGTGTAGTCAGTGTCTGGGGGTGTTGTGATATCAGATGATAGTCAGTGTCTCAGGTGTTGTGATATCAGATGGTGTAGTCAGTATCTGGGGGTGTTGTGATATCTAATGGTGTAGTCAATGTCTGGAGGTGTTGTGATATCAGATGATAGTCAGTGTCTCAGGTGTTGTGATATCAGATGGTGTAGTCAGTATCTGGGGGTGTTGTGATATCTAATGGTGTAGTCAGTGTCTGGAGGTGTTGTGATATCAGATGATAGTCAGTGTCTCGGTGTTGTGATATCAGATGGTGTAGTCAGTGTTCATCTGGACACGGCACTGCTGTAAGGTAACCGTTGGTCCCATGAGGTTTGTTGGTGCCGTTAGTGGCACTGCTGTGATGCCTCTGATTGGTTGGGGGACTGTCATCCTCATCAGAGCTGGACTCTATGTCACTGCGGTCATCTTTAGAAATCTGCAGAAAAACAAATACAGTAGGTGTGTTGTATTTTTATGGTTTTATTCTTATTAAATGTGTCTTTTTTCCTGGCTTTATCATAAAACAAACATGCTTGTAAATTAAAGTATACGATAAGGACAAGCAATACGTTATAGCAACCATAACATTCGACACATTTTAATGTTTTTATATTCTATAGCTATATTGAATCGTGCAATATATGGTGCCTATATAATATTACAAAACAATAAACGAGACATTTAAACAGCTGCAAAAGATGGAGATGGTAAAATTAAATCTGCTATTAATGGGCCATGTGGGAAATAACTTCCACACCAAATGTCACTAGTGAAGAAATTTTCACTGATTGACAGTAAACTCTATGTACTGTATACAATTTGTTACTGCTAGTTGGCCCAGAGTAAGCCTAAAATGGCATCTGACTGAATCATTTCCGCTACTTACATGTAAAGGATTCCATTTTCCCACCTTGCGAATAAGCAAACAAAGAGTAGATATGGAAAGTCAAAGGCTGTCTTATGTTTTACCATAACGTAACACACTGTAGGTATTTATTTACGTCATGTGGACTGTAATTACTTATAACAGATCAAAATAAAGCCGCAAACAAGCAAATATTTAAAAACATACTGTATTAATATCAGAACACTGGTGATTTTTCCATTGTTATAATTATTATTAATACAGTATAATGCTATGGTTATAGATGTAGCAACCCCGGGTGGCGATTATTATTAATACAATTGCAAATATTCCTCAGTTTGAGGTTGTATGAAAATGATGTATGTATTATGTTATGCTATTAAAATAACTGTAAACATATACCATAATAACAAGGGGGTCAGAAACCATGTGGAACTTATAAAACAGAGGTATGTTGTGTAGAGTAGACCCTGAGGAATGCAGCGTGACTTTGTTTATGAAGCTTCTTGCATCTGTGCACGTGTTCCTTTTAAATTCTCCCTGTTGTGTAGAGTAACCTCAGACGTAGCAAGCTGTGACTTACCTTTCCTTTGGAGATGGCTCGCCAGGCTGTCTTCATTATGAGGTACGCCCAGAAGGAGTGGAGGAGCTGCAGCAGGAGAAGCAGCAGGTTGAACACCCACCAGGATGGGCAGGGCCCCACAATCTCCCAGCTCTCAAACAAAGTTGAGTTTAAAATCCTACCACAGACAAAAATGACAGGAAGCAAAAAGGTTAAACCTCATTATCCATGTATAGCACGGCACATGGCCTTTAGAAAATGCAGTCAAGGACTACAAAATATTACTTTATATTATACAGACATTTCTGGTTTTATATGTATGGATTCAGGTTACATTCAGTGATCTATCCAGGTTAAATATATCCTTGAACCAATTATGTGAGGGGCTGTCTGAATCATCCTGCGCTATTGAAGCCATGGCAACAGCTTTACAGTAATGACAACTTTCTTGCTGGAGCAGTGGGGTACGTTCGAGATGGACTAGAGTACATTCATGTACTATAAAACAAAGATGTGCAAATGTGGAATACACAAAAACCTGCTGAATCAGAATGAATATGATTGCCGCTTGTAGTCTTCTTATTTCTGACCCAGTCTTTTAATGTATTGGTTTCCATAGCAACTTGTCCATTCTGATGAAGCCTCAATGGCTTTGCCAGGCAGGCAGACAATAGCAGTTCCTTTATTGGAGAACTAAATGTTTCCATTGATTTGTTAAAGCAGTGACCATGCTGCTAGCAGGACTCACAAGAATAAAACCCAATTTAAGTACTAATTTTTTGCTACTCTTGCAATTTACGGTGCTCGAGAATAATCAGTTTGGCATCTGAAGTGATTTTATCTACTTACATATTTATATTTATCTATTTATTCTGGCACACATCTATTTGTAATGATAGCATGTACACAATGCCTAAAAGGTATAATGGCAGGTTTATTAACAGCGGCTAATGGTATCCCAAAAACGAGACGATCTATTGATGCTTTACAAATCAGGCTGAACTCTTCATTAATTTCAATGCTAGAAATAAATAAAAAATAAAAAAATGTCTGGTACTTTTTCTTGGCGCTATTGCAGAGTGTAAAGCTGCTGTATCCATAGTAACCATTACTTAGCAACAAAATATAGAGAGATCTGCCTGAACCACAAACCGCTATTAAAAAAGTATAGTCATGGCTCCTCTGAGGTGCATTTTTAGGGGTAGTTTGCTGATCAGATGAATGCATCTACATGGTCCGCAATCAACTGAATGGGACTTACCAGACAGGGTAGACTCCCAGCCTGGAGCCAATAAATAGTAGTGTAAACATGACAAATAAGAGGTTGCAGATTGTCTGGCACTTGGCATAGTTGGCCATCTTAGCAGCCTGAAAGAAATAACACATTGCATTAAAATGTAAAATGCTTCTTCCGTAATAAGAGGAAAAGGCATTACTCATGGACAATTTACCGGTAACTGCATTGTGCAGCGCGACACATTTGACGCTGTAAAGCATTGCTACTGTGGGTCTGGACTGTGAGGTCTTTAATTATTATTCAAATGATTAAAGAACCCCTGCTGATATTTGTTTGTGGTGCTTGAAATAAAAAATAAAAAGTTCCAATATGAATCACCCAAAAGGCAAGTGAATAATATTGAAAGTAACACAGTAATCTCTCAACACCTCACAGACACCAAACCATCTTAGTTATCCGTTCATCCATCACATCTTCCTGCTCACCTCTATCAAGATGTCTGCAGCGTCATGGAGACACATGACCAGAGTTCCCACCCGGGCCATGTTGTTCACATACGAGAATGTGATGAGAGAAATGGTAGCCAGGTGGTGCAGAAACATGACCAGGAAGTCCTGGAAACACAGTTGCCAGGACAGATGTCACTCAACTAGATAGTTACTTCCCTTCAAAGCAGTAGCTGTATACCAACAACACACACTATAGTTATTTGGACAGTGACTTCAACAGCCCTGTGCAAAACAAACAGTCACACTACAAATACACTGAGCTATGAAGCATACATTGTGTAATAGCATAACACTGTGTTTATGCTAGGCACAACCTCCTTCTCATTTCACCATATCCTTGCGAGAAATGCCAATTCAAACATGGTTTTTTATTTTTAAAGGTGCACTCAATTGTGTTATAGCATCCTGAGAAGCCCGTATTTCCTTCAAGCTCATGATTTGTTTTGAAACACGTGACTGTATGCTAGTGGTGATGTGAGCCCTAAAGCATGAGCACTGTATGGAGAGAGGCAGAGAGGAATCAACTCAGCGCTCAAACTTGAGCAGTGCACCTTAAAGTTGAGCAAACACTGCCTTACTCCAGCAACCAAACCAAAGTAAAAAAAATTAGAAAATTGCGTTCACTGTAATCTAAAAAAAAAAAAAGAAGAAAATAATACTTATTAATAATTTTTTAAATTAATAATCACATCTGTAGCCATATGGCATGTATCAGAAGTTGCACTTTTAGTGTTGAGGTTTTGCCCAACCGTGGTGGGAGAGCAGGTTCTGGTTATCTTAGGTGAGATAATGAGGCAGATGTGAATGAATAGCATGTGAGGACACCCCCTTTAGCATTCTTGTAGCTATTTAAGCAGCTCTTTTAGCTATTGAAGCAGCTCCTTTAGCTATTTAAGCAGCTCCTTTAGCTATTTAAGCCATTCTTTTAGTTATTTAAGCAGCTCTTTTAGTTATTTAAGCAGCTCTTTTAGCCATTTAAGCAGCTTTCAGCCATTTAAGCAGCTCTTTTAGCTATTTAACAGCCCATTAGGACAGCGGTCAGAGCCGGCCCAAAACAGCAGGAAAATGAGAAGGAAGAGCAATGCTGTGAGACAAGACAGTGGAAGCAAGGCCACAGTGTGCAGGGAGAACATACTGGCATTGGCAGGGGATGCAGAGGGTCTCCTCAATGTAGTGGTGGTGTGCATGAAAAAACTGAAAGGAGAAACAAAAAACAGACAACATGCCAACGGTCAACAGGATGGTGACAGGGTGAAGGCATACATCGCATGGCATCATGAGGCTGCTGTGATGTGTTGTGGGATGAGGGGAGGAGGTTGGGTGGAGCCAGAAACAGGAACTGTGGGCGGGACGCATGCAAATTGATAATGAGTGAACCCAAACCTGAACACAAGTCATTCAGAAAAGATCATGAAAGTAGATGGACTACAGCTCACTGACACCGTTCCTCATCTGATCATTTCTAAATGTCATACGGAATACAGTTCCTGATGTTTGTACAGATGTCTACAGTTGCTTTTCTCATGCACACCTTTCTGTTTACTCCTTCATTTAGAACTCTCATAAAACATGTGAGAGAGATCAAAGGAAACCATCTGTATAATCTGCCAATTTGATTTAACAATGATTTAGCAAGCACTGACAAGTAACTAATATGTTAGTCAATATTTGCTAATCAGCACACAACTAAACCAAGCGGACCCATATTCTTTTTTTTTTTTTTTTTTTTTTTACTTAATTAAATTACTTTTCAGTAATATTTAGTATTATGTGCATACATATTTTGGTGGTCCTTACTATTTTAACACTATAAAACAGATTTTAATACATTACAGTGTTAACATCACATATCAAGTAAACATGTTGTGTGAACTTCTAACAGTGAATGATACAGAGAAATACAGAGAATAACAATAAATAAGTCAAAGGTTTTTCCAGTGATGATGCCTCAGTGCACAACAGAACAGCCATGAAGTTGTATGTCCAATCATAACTTTAAAATGTCTTTACTTATATAACTGCATGATTTTTAAGATAAAAACATGTAACAATAATGATAATAATAATGTATAATTAAATATTTAAGCTTTGTTAGCATTCTCTATGACTTGTTATTCCTACCTTCCTCCTGATGTCCGTGAATTGGGAAAAAATAAGCGATAGGTAGAATGACAGCTCCAAAATGTAATAATAGTGGATGTCCACAGTCAGTGGCTGCACAAACACACACATCATTCAGGTTAGAAATCACTATTACTGTAGTTATTAATTAGTAAGCCATTTGCTGTAAACAGTATTCAACTATTACCTGGTAGGGGTAATTATACCAGCATTCTTTAGTGTTCCACAGCCATGGAGTCTGTGAAGGCAACAACAGTCCTTATTTGTAAAGATAAACCGTGAACCATTATAATGAATTGAATCATTATGACAGAAAAAAAATAATAAAGTAATTGATATAATCAGGCTTTAGTTTCTGTCTGGCGGTAGCACAGACATAGTGACAAATGTGTTGGCCACAAGGTGGTTTCTGTCTCGCTTGGGCGCGTTTGCTGATTGCCCGGCTCGCCATGACATTGCTTGTGCTGAAATGTGTGTGTGTGTGGGCGCAGTAGAGGGTGTGTCAGTCAAAGTCAGGTGGAGCAGTGCTAGTTTGGTGTCCAAACCAAATAACCCAATACCACAGTAGTTTCTCACACTGGCCAGACCACATATTTGCACAGATGCATGGGTGCCACTGCCAATGCATTTTAGGACCTTGATACTCCAGAATATTTCATGATCAATGACTTAACCCTCGCGTCGTCCTTATTCTTTGCGTAGCCATCATGCTAGCGCGTACACGGCGTGCCCCCGGGGTCTATCCAACCGAACCGAACCGACAATGTGGGTCATTTTGGATGTAGGACAGCGCAAGGGCTACACTTTCCAGCAGGCCGGAATTGCGCTGGGAGTCACTTTGGCCTTAGGACAGTGCGTGGGCAACACTTACCAGAAGTCCGCATTCGCGCTGGGGGTCATTTCGGCCTTAGGACAACGCAAGGGTTAAGAAAAGACTAAGAGGAGATGATTGCACTTATACTGCACACTTTTCTAGACCTAGTGCTATTAATATCCCCCGGGGAGACTTGGGCCTGCGGCAGGGATAGCCAGGGAATGAACTCATTTCACAAAGTGCTTGATCACGCAACTAGTTTCATTTAGACAATTGTTCCCACTGTGCTCCCTCACCTACTGCTCCCTTGATTGAGGGAATTAAATGAAACGATCTCAACAAAACAGCTACACTGTTCATTCACTTAAGGCATTAGCTACAGTCAATTACACCAAACACTGTGGAGAAGCACCACACCTCTGTGTGGTGGGTGTCCACAGGGTCATTGTTTGGTAATGCATCAATCAATCAATCAATCAATCACTCCACCTCCCTTTACTTTCTGCCCATCCATCCATCCATCCATCCATCCATCCGTCCATCCGTCCATCCGTTCCTGTTAAATGGAGACACTGGGTGTCAGGTTGGACACTTACAAGTCCTGTTATATTTACATTGAAAATCATTGCCATGTTATTTCATACTGCAGGTTTGGACAGGTTACATTGGTAATTGGAAAATAACTAACTTACTTTCACTTACATTATCAATTAAAGAAGGTCAGTGACAACATACCTTTTTAAGAAAACGGACCCCGTAGGTGAATATATATAGGTAAAATGTGAATCTCCACCTGTAGGAACAACAAAGCACAACTTTCAAAGTTTGCATTGTTGTCTAACAATGTATTGTATAGTAGTTCCCAATCTGCAGGGAAGTAGTGTTATGGTAAGGTTGAAAGAACAACAAATAACATGCTTCATATGCTATACCCAACTTTAGCCACATTATTATATTTACATTAAATAAATTGTAATATTGCATACTGTGTTTTAATGCATTATAGTTCTGTCTTGTGCATTTCATTTGTCTGCTTGCGTTTCCTGCCATGGGACTACATATATAAATGGCCTTAAAGCTAATTCTGGTACCAATCCTTCTAATTGTATGTGGTCCCTGGTAAAAGGTTAACTCCTCAATTGTGTTTTAGCTCCTCTATTACCCTCAAATGTCCTCCCCACCTCAGTGCACACAGGGGGAGGAGTAGAAGGACATGTGAACCTATTAGCGTATGCGGAGAAGTAGAGATTAACGCAAGTAGCAAGTGTGTGTGTGTGTGTGTGTGTGTGTGACAGGCATGGGCCTCACTGGGTTTCAAGCCCAAACGACAATGCTTTTCTACCTTTAAATAAACAATGAATGAGAATTTGGATGCCATTTCTGTCTCTCTGTCACCGATATATCACAAGGCGGGTTCACGATGTGGCAGCAGGCGTGCCGTCAGAAATATCACATTGGGTGAGCTCCTCTCACATCCCCTTGTCTGCATTCCACAGTGAGTCACCAAGGCTGGGAATACCAGTGACTCCACAATAGCCTGGAGCAGAGGGAAGCACTCCTGCCCCAGACCCGCTCCCTGCTTATGCTTCACAAAGACGGTGCCTAATCTAGCACACAGCTGCACGTTAAGGGAACAATGTTCCCCCTGATCTTTGCTCTGCTAAGGCTCATAGACGGAGAGCAAACTGCTACAGATGATGATTGAGAGATCAAAGCCTATGTTGGCACCATATACTGTATGCACACAGCCAAGCCTGAAACTTAAAACTTAAGAGATATACACTTCAGTGTGTGCACTATAGGGAAGAATGTTGTTTGGCGACCGTTGCATCAAACCAAGTGCTATTAAATTATTGCTTTTTAGGTGCAATTACAATGACAGCAGTCGTTCAAGTATAATGTAGGGTAGAACTCAATTTTACATTAAATGTCTTGACTATTTTCATGCAAGTGGAAAATAAACAACAATTGGAAAGACACACAGTTTTTTACATCATTTCCAGACGAAAATGAATTCTCTGCTTGCCAATTTGCATTTGTGCAATTAAAACAATGGGCAGCAAATCATATTTCCAAAAGTCTGTTCGACAAAGACTGCTATCAGTCCCCAACAGCTGTGCAGGAGAGGATAATTAAAACAGCCTCACGTCTGGACTGTAAAAGGCTCGGAGGCTTTCTTTGTAAGCAGCCAGGACAGGCAGCATGGCCACATAAACTATTTAAAAGCCCAGTGTACAGTAGTCTACTGTTAGGGATCCTATCCACAGAGTAAACAATTCTGGGACTATTGTTACTAAATGAAAAAGTAATTTTAGCATGTTCAGCCCACACATATTCTGGAGGAGTTATGATACCCAGTTTCTTTCTCCACAAAGAATAATATTTTTCTAAATATGTTAGATTATAATGAGACCCAAATTATATTTTCATCCAACAACATGTTCCTGGGTGACCAGCAGGGTCTATAAAAAAATGGTAGGAGGAGACCATTTCTCCTACTGCCAGCGTAGATTTACTGGTGTGGGACAACCACACAATCACACTGGCCTCAGATATCACCTGCTGCCTGGCTGCAAACACTGCATAGAAAACACAGTTCACTTTTGTTTGGTTCAAGTTAGTTTCCAACTTGCTTACTGCTCCGCCTCAGTATTGACATTTACAATACCATGATTGAAAAGTCATTTTGAACACACTGACTTTTGTTAAGATGAAAACACAGCTGCTAATTGGTAAATGTTTAGCATTTAAAAAATGATAAACAAATGGTGGAGTTTGACAAGCTTCTTGTTGAAGCTTGCTTGTGTGGCTTACATGCTGTCACAGAAGCGGGCCAATGTGCTGGGTTTCTCTTGGTTGCGGCGTTGTCTAAACCAGCGCTGGATGGTCCTCACATCCCAGTCGAGCTGTTTAGACAAGCCTTCCAACCTCTTCTCATCTGGGTGCTAGCAACACAATGCAAATTGTGGCATGTTATATTAACACACCACACCATACTGTTGTACAATACAACATAAAAAAAAGATGATTTTATATTAAGTCAACGCTGGAAAGTAAACTCTTGCAGCACCTTGGTTATAGCAGTGAAGACCTTCTCCAGAATAGCATTGGGCTGTGCTTTCTGTGGTCCATTGGCTTGGATCTTTAATCCTATAGCACATGGTCTTGCAATGAACCTGCAATTCAACATGACACATTATTACTGTTTAGGCAACACTCTGCAAAAGGTAAGAAGATGGGGATTCAGAATGTCATCGCAATTACTACTGTACTATGTATTGTTGGTTGTTAATTGTTGGATATATGTATTCCTAAAATTGCCAACATTTCATTCCTTTTAGCCTATTATCAGATTTTTTTAAAAAACAACAACACCTTTTTAAAAATGTAATGGTGGGCAGCCTCATCTTATTGCATTTTATATTGCATGGGCGACAATAAGCCTATATTTTACATGAACGGATACACATTTCAGAAGAAGCCTTGCGCTAAGCATGGATGGAATGAGCAGACAAACACATAAAAGCCCGTTTTTAATAGAAGAAATATACTTTTCCAATTGTAGTCCTATGCTGTTTCATAAGAGCTATTGGGACTGGGACGACATTTACTGGACACAACTGAGTTATGTGTGTTCAACTTTAAACTATACTGACAGGTTTATTAAATAAGGTCAGGTTCAAATCTACAGTCTAGTGATAATTGCTGTTTTTAATACTGTAGGCCTGCAGAAAATGGGATGATGATTCACAGCATATGACAAAGGACCCATCAGATAAGATGCCATTGTTTGTATAACAGTCACACATCAGCATGGCTCTATAGACTATTAGAAATTCATTATCCTATTATTTAGTTTACCTACACCTTTACATCACTCTTTTTTAGTTTTTGCTTTACGTCGGCTTAGGCGTAATACATTATTGTGATAGACCCACCTCTCAAAGACCAGCCGTATCATAAAGATGCAGAAGGCTAAAGGACACGCGAGATAAAGATCCTCGGCTTGCGGGAATGTAGCCTCATCTGTATTTTTTAAGTCTGCCCAGGTCACATTATGAGGGAGCCAAAATCTTTCGTTCCAAAACCAAGCCAAAATACCGGCCATCTCTGTTGAAGTCAGTTTGACCGGGTCGAAGGAGGAATTGATGCTCCGCTGTGTGGTAAAGGTCTTCCTCAAGCAAGCGATGTATGCAGGTTTTGGTGACGAGCTCTGTGTTAGATCGCCGACAGTATATTTCCCCTAGTTGTCCCAATGTAGGGAAGTAGACTCGATTAGATTCTCTGCAAATGATTGGCTCATTGAAATGTCATTCATGATGCAATCGCGTAGCCAACGATAAAGCCCCGCTAAAGTGTCTTTAGCACTTCACAATCAAGGTGCGACTATTTCTATTGCCACTCTACATCTGTTTTTAAATTATCTCTGCTGTTATATTTAGCATCTCCAGAGGCAAATATAGTCTAATCGTTTACATGCATCGATGCATGACATTCCTACTGTTACCATCATAATTAATATCTTAACATAATTGGTAGGTCTCCAACACAACACCATGCCTATTTGCCTCATTAACCTATATGGGAAAAATATTCAGTAATAACTTAATCCTACCCCGTGCAAGACACAATCTTAATTGGCATTAATCATAGCATACATGAGGAGTTTACTATTCAAATATATATAGGCTAGCTATATGCTATTAAATAAAATGCAGGCTAACGGGTAATGTGACTGACACCTTGAAAACCGCCAAAGATTCGACCTTCGTTTTGAAGACATATGCTGCCACCTGCTGTTCACCGTGGTGTTCTTGCAGGGTGACACACTTTAAAATGTTGCGTTTACTGACTTTATCGTCACCGCTTTACAATTTGCCTGTTTGGTGACGAACTTATACGGTAATGGAAAATCATACATATAAAAACCTTTCATAAATGTAAAAATCGCTAATGTTTCTTTAGTAAATACACGATGATATTTAAGATGGATAGGCTGTAAGCTATTCTACTTGTCCAGATCAATACTTTTAATTAAAACCGCTAACTAAATGTAACATAGTCGTCTAATTATTTATCTCAAAATAATCCATAGCTGCGAATATTGACTGATCGTTTTTCACCCTTAAATTTGCAAACGTCAAAGCATGGAACAGGCCACATAGTGCGGTCCGTTATTTGCCGGGGGTTTTCCGGGCGGTAGTAGCACGCTGCTCTGCGACAGCAGCTGACAACTCTGTCAGGAGGCGAGGGAGAATTTTACTGTCTGTCAGGTTGCTAACTAGCTCAGCATCATCATCATCATCATGGCGGAGCAAGGCGATTCCCCGGCTCCTGGCCAGAATCCGCAACCAGTGCTGACAACGAGCTGGCCAATTACCAGGGAGTCGTACGAGTTACAGGAAGTAATAGGTTAGTATCTTTCGGAGTGTTTAAGTCAGGTGATCTGGACGTGAAGAGACATGGTACGGCGGGTTATCATTTGTGAATGACGACGAGGGCCTACCGGCTTTTTCATGTGCAACAGCGTCCTGCTATGCAATGCGGATGTTAACATGCATATTTACCATACATGGGACACATCGCTCATCTTTAAAATAGGCTACCGTAGCTACTGTATATCTGGTTTCCGGCAGTAGGCTAATCTATTGTGATAACGATCAAAGACTGGCAGTAATGTCATAGTGCACATTAATATCTTTGTTTAAGGACATATTTACTCTAGTGATGCCCATTTATGTCACTTGTTTATAACCTAAATCACGTGTTTAGACTACTGTAGATTTGATGTGCTGTGTACAGTAGGGTAGACTGGCCTACCGTGCTGGTAAATGAGCCACCTCAACAACAACAACAACAACAACAACAGTATAATAAAAACACCAACTAAATAAATTATGCTAATAGTAATTAATAGTAATAGTAATTAGTTATATTATTAATATTTAATAATAACTCAATAAACATAGTATATTGTCATTAGGAATATTGGGCTATTTAAATGCAAGCAACTAGTACCAGTTAGCGTTTCAGATACCTATTTTTTTATATGTGAAATTTTCATCTTGTTTTTGTTGTTGTTGATGTTGTTAGTCTTTTTTTTAATCGTTTCCATGACATTGAGGTTTTTAAGATTTTTATTTTGAAAACTGCTGTTATGTAGGCTATAGTTTAACAAAAATGACTGTCTAGTGAAAAGATAGCTCAATGTACCTTTGGTATCTGTATCTCTTCTCGGCCCCTACTGGTGATATACTGTAGTGCTGTCCCAGACTACAAAAAAGCTATTTTGTAGAATCCATCTAACTTCCTGACAAAGGCAAACATCAAATTTACCTCTGATTAAATTCAACTGGCAGTCACATCTGCCAGTTTCAATATTACTTTGTGTGAATAAGATAGCAGCTAATGACATCATTGCTGATATGGAATAGAACAACTATGCACCACTGAATGTTGTTAAGTTAGTCCTCTCTACCTGTGCTAGTAATCGACTCACAAACAGTCAGACTTCACCATTTCCTCAGTGGCTTGGTTTTTAATAATCACGTTAACACCTAATTTGAATGAAATGCAATCTTCTACGTATGCTATTGTGCTGTTATCCTTGTCGCATATGATGGGTATAATTGACATTACTGAAACATTAAAAAAATAAAATAATCTATATTCAAGTTTGTAGCCTAATCGACATAGGCATACACAAATATGGTACAAGGTAAGTTTACACAGTGTTTGTTTCTGCCTTAGTGTTGAGGTATTTAAACTATAAATAACATGAACAGATTTGTTAATTGTTCTGTTGTGGCTGTGGTTCCAGGCAGTGGGGCCACAGCTGTTGTGCAGGCAGCGCTGTGTACCCCGAGACAGGAGCGTGTGGCCATTAAGAGGATCAACCTGGAAAAATGCCAGACCAGCATGGATGAGCTATTGGTGAGTACAGCAATAAATAAGGGCTTTTTTCTCAGCCTCTGTCCTGTGTGTGTGTGTGTGTGTGTGTGTGTGTGTGTGCGTGTGTGTACGTGTGTGTGTGTGTATCTGTCCCCTTTCAATCCTCTACTAATTGAGCTTTTTTTTCTGATCAGCATTATTATTATTATTATTATTATTATTATTATTATTATTGCAAGTGGATGAATAGTGGGCATTTTGTAAATGCATTGCTCCCCAGGGGTCAGCAAAAATAGATTGTGTGTATGTGCAATGTTTATTTTTTTCCAATGTACACATTGTGTATAACTGGATGTATTTGCATATATTCTTTCCAGGTGTTACTTTGTCTATGTACAGTATTCTGTCGGTCTGTGTATTGTGGTGCATTAGACTATTGCGAGAAAGTTGATTTTGATGACGCCGCGCTTCCCTTTACCTATTTCCCTTTTGCATGTTATCTTGTTCTCTCTATGATAGAAAGAAATTCAAGCAATGAGCCAGTGCCACCATCCAAATGTTGTCACCTACTACACCTCCTTTGTAGTGAAGGATGAACTTTGGTTAGTCATGAAGCTTCTGAGTGGTGGTAAGCATTTGCTGCCATATACACTATACTATCAAATACACAATGTCAGCCTTAATAATAAACAATGATAACTGCTCTTTAAATCATTGCATCATGCTAATGTATATTTGATTACAAACAATGTTTCGATATTTAGTTGACACCGCAATGTGATAGTGTTATATAGCAGCAATAAACAATACATTATATTGTATCATAAATAATGCTTTGTTGCAATGATGCAAACAGTAGGTCTTTATTTTATACTTCACAAATTCACAATAAGACGCAGAAGAAAGATATAAATGCATTCAGTACTATAATTTGAAGTCTCTGTTCCATTGATGGAGGATCAAACACTAGTCTGGTCTAATATAAATCAGGACCATGGCTCATGGACAACTAATGGCTCAGAGTGTCACGGCACACAGACCTTACACGATGAAGTGTTTAGCAGATGATTTGTGCTGTAAATTCACACTGTGCTTTTTTTCTTTGGTCTCTCCTTATAGGCTCTATGCTGGATATAATAAAGCACACTGGAAAAGAAGAGCATAAAAATGGAGTGTTAGATGAACCCATGATTGCCACCATATTGAAGGAAGTTCTAGAAGGCCTGGATTACTTGCATAGAAATGGACAGATTCACAGGTACTGTACAAGAACCTTTTAATAAATAATGGTACATTTTGAAGAACTATAAAAACGGTATGCACAGCTAGACTATATTTATTTGTGATAAATACTAAAATATAAATTATTTATGCTGGTTAGTTTCTGTGAATAAGAAAGTATACAAAAAATGCTGTAATGGACTACCAGTACAAGTTGTGCTCTGTTAAACCTCCTTGATTTCAAGGTCATTGAGATCCAAACGTAAACCTTTGGCCCCCTGGGCAGTGTTCCAGTTTGCAGCAAATGGAGAAACTAATTTGCACACAAAGATGGATCAATGCTGCTCCACATACAGTACTGGCCAGTAGTATGACTGTGTGCTTTTGTGCTTGGGTGACCTTAGGGATGTCAAGGCTGGTAATATTCTACTGGGAGAAGATGGATCTGTTCAAATAGCAGGTGTGTTGGGCATAACTACCACCCTTTGTCTTCAGATATTGTAGGAGTACAATATTGTGTTTTAAAGATTGTGTAAAGGAAATACAGAGATTTACTTGGAAATACTTTCTATATGTTAGAAATTCATTGCTTTAAACATGTGAAAACACTGTTAACTATGTTATATTATAATGTAGAGTTAGACCGTTAAACTGTATTTCATCATTTCTCTGTTCAGCATTTTTTGGGAGGGCAGAAACGGGGGACTAGATACGTAGCTTGTCCGCCAATTTGCTTACACCTCCCCGTAACACCACGAGGATATAAAGCATAGAGAGCGTTTGAATCAGCTCAGTATTTATCCTGCTCCAATGCAAATTATTAGCCTACTAAATGTCCTTCAACAGCCTACAATTCCATAGCTAAATCACTTACTGTCCTTTAACAGTACAGTATGGTAGCTACAGTATGCCTTCATTGCAGAAATAAGCAAACAATGTGGTTCAGAGTGACTGTGCATTGTTTGAAAGCTACTGGTTTAGTAGCCTAGCCTACCTGCTAACGCCCGGCTGCCAAATCCAGTCGGCATTCTCGGGTTGAAATTAGGGCTAGGCGATATAGACAAAAAAACATATAATAATAATAATAATAATAATTTTGATTTGGGACACCTTTCTAAATACCCAAGGACATCTTACATTTCAAATACATAGGTATAAAACAGTCAGCTGAAATATACATATTATAGTAATAGACATTTTATCAGAGAAATATATACAAAATAAAATAAAACAGTCAGGTGAGAGTAGAACAAACGGTCAAATGTCATAGGCAACCTTGAAGAGGTGGGTTTTGAGAATTTTTGCAAACAAGGTGGCTGTGGTGGCATGTCGAATGTGCAGTGGAAGTGCGTTCCAGAGTCTGGGGGCAAAGCAGCTGAAGGCCCGAGCCCGCATGGTAAAGAGGTGGAATCCGAATAGGAGTGATGTGATCCGTTGATTTTGTGTTTGTGAGGATTCTGGCAGCAGAGTTCTGAACTAATTGGAGTCTGTTGATGAGTTTGGTTGGGATGCCAGAGAGCAGAGAGTTGCAGTAATCCAGGCGTGAGGTGACAAAGGCGTGGATGAGGGTTTCGGTGCTTGAGTATGTGAGTGAGGGACGGAGTCTAGATATGTTGCGGAGGTGGAAGAAGGATGCCCGGGTAATGGTTTTGATGTGTGTTTCGAATGAAAGGGAGTTGTCAAAAATGACACCAAGACTTTTCTTGTTGTTGACAGTGGGATGGGAAGACCAGCAATGTTCAGGCTGGAGTTTTCTTGTGTGGGGAGAGTGGATTTGGAGCCAATGAGCAGGATCTCTGTCTTGCTGTTGTTAAGTTTAAGGGCATTTAGAGCCATCCAGCTCTGGATGTCGTGAAGGCAGTTAGTGAGGGAGATGTGGGGGAGGGATGACGTGGGTTCGGTTGAGAAGTAGATCTGGGTGTCGTCCGCGTAGCAGTGAAAATCAATGTTGTGGTGTCTCATGATTGTGCCCAGGGGTAGAGGGTAGATGACTAGATGATAAGAAATACCAATGCCAGCCAGACGTTCCAGGAGGAGTGGATGGGAGATGGTGTCAAAGGCTGCAGTCAGGTCAAGAAGGACCAGGATTGATAGGAGGCTGGAGTCAGCTGAACGGAGGAGGTAATTTGTGAGAGCCGTTTCAGAACTGTGTTTGGAACGGAATCCAGACTGAAACGGTTCAAGTAGTTTGTTGGAATTTAGATGGTTGAGTAGTTGAGAGGCCACCACCCTCTCAAGTGTTTTGGAGAGGAAAGGAAGGTTGGAGATGAGGCGGAAGTTGTTTAGATCATTGGGGTCAGCATTGGTTTTCTTGAGCGTGGGTGTCACAGTTGCAGTTTTCAGGGTGGGGGGCACGAAGCCGGTGGCGAGAGAGGAGTTAATGTCAGTGAGCAGTCGATGGAGGGAAGGCATGTTTTGATGAGGCTAGTGGGCATGCCGATATATTTAGGTTGAATGCCAATACACTATATATATCGGTACTTTCTCTAAAGTGGGTTAATTGTTCTGGAAGAGAAAAAACAGGGAAAAACAATTGTAGACTTAATTGTAGTTGTACATGGTTAAATCCATAGCAGAGAGGTTGTGAATGTTGCAGCTATAATCCACATTTGTTTTTAATTACAGGGTACATAAAAATATGTGAATTTAAATATATCGATATAAACAATATTGTCAAATTTGATATCTCTTTTGAAAATATACCGATATAAATTAAATATCGATATATCGCCCAGATCTTTATGTAGTCCAATCCTTTTCCAAAAGAAAATATAAACCACATATCCAAACGAAAAAATCCAATCCAACAAGCTGTAGGCTAGTTTAGCTTGACAAGAACAGCATATCACAGTTAAAAACTGATTTCTGCCCACGAGAGCACACACAGCCATATATTATAACCAATCTAATACTATCTACCAGTATACATCTATTTAAAGTGAAAACACAACTCATAAAATGCACGTCTACATTTTCCAATCAATGTTCGGCTGAGGATACCTTTTTGGCACAACACCGCGGTATGGAGTTTACTGTAGAACTTGCAATGGGTGTGGTTACAGCACTTTCTGCTGACACACCCCCAGCAATTGAGAGCAGATAATGATTGTTATATTTTCACGCTTTTGAAATTTAATTTTATATACTTGCCGACTTGTTTATTAATTCATATTTGGCTGGGTGGTTAATATTACCTTTTTCTGTGGTGTGACAAACTCAAAACACAAATGTATGTCTGCTTTACACAATCTTTAAATATTAAAAAGCCGGGTGACTCACATAATTAATTTGATGATTCCTGACATCAAAGACATGTACTGTATTGTGTAAGATTTTGACCAGTGTGTGACCAATGTGTTTCTATGTGTAGTGTAAACATGCATAATACCTGATCACAAGGTCTATTTAGCTTCAAATCGTTACACACATTTCAAGCCACATTGGACAAAGTGCACGTATGTACACACATACATGCACATCACCTCCTGGACTCTCCATGTATATGGTTATGGTGCAGGGGACTCACTTTTTGCATCATTCTGCCCCTATGTTGCCAGTGATTGCATGATCTTTGCATGTAACCTGAATGTAGGTTGCAGTCTGTAGCTGTAATTGTAGTCAGGCTCATATGAGGCTAATGATTCTCAATGACATGATAATGCAGCCACCAGAATCTTCACACTGTTTAAGAGGGTATGTTTATGGTAGCTTGTATCTAACTTGAATTTTCCACATGGATCTTTTCTTTCTCTTGTACAGTATGTTCTTAAATAACATTATACTTTACCATTCTTTCTGGTAATCTTTATGGATGCAGCCTGGCCTTGGCTAATTACTATTGTAGCATAGTTTATTCATAGAGAAAAAAAAAAGCCAATCCATAAATTGGTGACTCAAATCAGACAGTGTGTCTGAAGACATAGGTAGGATTTTAGAGATATAAATGTAGTGTTATTTCTTAGAATTGCCTTAGACATCTGTAATTGAGTAAAATGCTATGTGAGAATATCTGCTCTGGTTGTTAGCCTTTTCCTCTATATTAATCGATTTCGCCCAAATGATCAATCGGGCCTCTTTTTCCTGATTTGTCTTGCAAATCTACTTTGCCTGTGAAACTGCAGACTGAGCGTACACAGCTACAACAGGGCTTCAGAAGGAGGGAGCAGAGGGCTAGCTCTCAAATCATACCTACTGCATCATTAACTACCTTCTCAGAGGAAGCCAGATGATGAAAAATGTGAAATGCAAATGTCGTTACAGTTTATGGTTAATGAGCCAATGTGAATGCAATAAAAATTATGAGTTTGCTGAGCTGGATCCAAGCAATGCTGTCTGGTGTATAGTATTTACTACCAGATATACTGTTTTGTAATAAGACCAGCTGAACACAAGTCTTACATTCAAGGCAATCAAGCGCACACGTAAATGTTGGATTCAGCCCAACGGTTTGCATGTTTTTATTACCACGTTGTACACCATGCAGTACACAGATTTCTCTCCTTCATAATAACAATGTGTTTTTGTCTTTTTAAAACATATTTTTAAGATTTTGGAGTAAGTGCATTTCTAGCCACTGGAGGGGATATGACGAGAAACAAAGTACGAAAGACATTTGTTGGCACACCATGCTGGATGGCACCTGAGGTGATGGAACAGGTAATCCCGTGCATAAGAAGCTACTGATAACATCTCTGGACTTGTGTTTGTCACTTTTTCTGCCCCATGCTATTCAATAAGATATTGTTTTTCAAATGTATATCTTTCATTAGGTAATGTAATGACTTGTGACACGGTATGCTGCTGCTTTATTATCCACAGGTACGAGGTTACGACTTCAAAGCAGACATCTGGAGTTTTGGGATTACAGCTATAGAGTTAGCTACAGGGTCTGCGCCTTATCACAGGTACCCACCCATGAAGGTAAGGGGTTTGCTTAAAAATCTAAATGTAAATATTGAAAGAGAACAAGTAGTCAGTTGTGGTAAACACCCTGTCATTTTTCTCTGGTATTTTCAGGTCTTAATGCTTACCCTGCAGAATGAGCCACCTACTCTTGACACAGGTGTGGAGGACAAGGAAATGCTAAAGAAATATGGCAAATCATTTAGAAAACTAATAACTACGTGCCTTCAGAAGGACCCTGTCAAGAGGTTAATGTTTTGTATTTATTTATAACACTATCTTTCAACTAGCACGGTACAATATATTGATAACATTATATTCTGTTTATATAAGTGCTCTGTAGAAATATACCTAACAATATTGTTTACATTTTTAGGCCTACAGCAGCAGAGCTTTTGAAGTGTAAATTCTTCCAGAAGGCAAAGGTATTCAATAGTTATATTTTGTGAATTAATGTTACATTAGGTAGAACTCCAGAAACAAGATTAGAATTTTCTTGCTTTTTAATGTTTTTATTTTATTTTCTCCTACAGAACAGAGAGTATCTGGTTGAAAAACTTTTGTGTTGTGCACCAAAGATTGCCCAGAGAGCCAAGAAGGTTTGTTAAAAAAAAAACAGAAAATCTCCTTACTTAAAGTATATGTTATCATTACACAAGCTTCACACAAACTGAATACACACACCGTAAAAACACATATTTGACTTTAAATATGGGCCAATGGAACCATATCGGCAATCAAGAATTCAGTGAAGTCGGGTTACGGTTGACAGACAGATTTGTTGTCATTTCATACTGTACTGTATGCGCTTTCAGTATCCAAAGTGAAATGCCTAAACAGAAAACAGTTCAAAAGATCAGTAGGCCTATAACATATACTGATGCACTTATGTAAATAGACAGAGCAAAAACCTTTTAAAAGATGGCATTAAGATGTGGGTCAGGTATGTTTATCTAAAACATTTACCCACATAAGAGGTCCATATATGGACAGAATTTAAAGGTCTATAGGATCAAATATAAGTGGGCAGCATACAGTAGGGTAGCAAAGTGGTGCACTTGCCAAAGCTTATGCAGTATGTGTTTCACTTGGATGAACTGGCTGGACGAGCGCTGTGAGCTACAGGGTTAGTGTCCTTGTGGTTTCCTGTGGCCTCAGTCAATGTATCATTCATATTATCCAGTCAGCAGGCACAGCCCATCCCTGTAGAGACAGCCAGTGTTCCAGAAACATTGTCATCTCGGGATACTTTGACCTCTCCGTATTCTCCAGCCAACCACTAAATGTCATGTTTACTTCCACTAAATGTCAGAGTCACTCTTCCTAGCCCTCCCTAGCCTTTATTAATACATTAACACGAGTAATATAAATGTACTATAGTGCTATAAATGTATTTATATACTATGCATACAGTATTTATTTATATTAGTATTTGCACTGAAACAATTGATTTTACCAATTCGATTCCGTCCCACATTGGAGCAGTTGTTGTAAATAACAACATGGTGTTGTAGTGTATTGCCTGCCTTGTAACTCTATTTTTTCCTATCCTTTTTTTGACTTTCTATTTTTCCACCTCTGCTCCCTAAACATGCCATCCTGAAACCCATCATGCAGCAAGTTTGGTCAGACCTTCCTCTCACAAACCTGAGCGCTGTATACCCAGACAGCTATACAACTCAAATCTTTACAAAATCATCTTCTTATATGTTGGTGAACTGTATGATTAGGATGCTCAGTAGGGGAAACAGTCAATGGAAAAAAGAGAATGAATGAATCAGTAATGTCTGGAACAAGTTAAGGGTTAGTGTGGTTTGTTATTTTACATTGTTTTATTAGAGTGTTAAACGGAAACTCTCACACAGGTGAACATACCGCTTATTGAATGTATCAATGCACTTTATAAACCAGTAGAGGGCGCCCATAGATTAGTTAAGATGGCCACAAACAGCTACTGTAGAAGCAAAGTTGGACAAAGGTGACATATTAATCTTTGTGAGTTGAGGGCGGCAGTGTGATCTCATTGATCTGTTAGTGTGACAAAATAGAAAGCTGAAAGAAATATTTATATTGACTTAAATTTGTGGCCTGGTGACAAGATGATGATGGCATATTGATTTTGAGCAGTGCTTTTATTTGATCTGAGCAGCAGTTTTCTCAAACCCCATTTCCAAGTTTTTGGGACCTGCATGAATGAACAGTTATTTTTTCAACTGCAGAAGTTGAAACTGATTGTTGTAATACAGCAAGCAATGCTTTATGTAACGTATTACAATGCTGTGCTAATATTTAATTCACTTTTTTCTCCATTGTATTTTTATATGAGTTTGTGCTTTTTGTGTCATGTGTGTTTTTCTAGAATATACTAATGCATGTGTGTTTCTCTGTGTGTGTGTGTGTGTACACCTGTAAATCTTGCATGTGTATTCTATTGTATTGACTTGACTGTCTGTTTTCCAACAAGGAGCCAGACCAGAGTTGGGGGAGCCTGGTCTCTCTGTCAGGTTTAGAGAAACAACCTGACACCATCAGAAGTGTAGAGCTTCTTTCACTTGCCATAGAGTAGAGCTGAGGCTAGTTGATGACCTCTCAATAGTGGCTTATGCATGTAGGTGTGCTGTATTGCATTTTCATATTAATCGCGCTGCTCTAGACCAATAGAGTAGAGCTCTTGCTGGTTTTATTCAACCATCCTATACTGTAAACTCAGTGTGCATGCTATGCCAGTTACATCTTAAAGAGACAGCAACACAAGCTTTATAAAGTATGAAAACGCATTGTGTGTTAAATATACAATACCATTACATTACATTAATTATATGTCGATCCGATGCACACAACGCACATAGCCAGAGCACCCTCAAAAGCCCGTGTCGTGTGTATGTGTCCACACAGGGACCAAGTTGGCTAAACTAAAATTACACGGTGGCGTTTAATATTGGTGTTGTTAAACCATTAAACCAAAGGTCCATTCTGACTGGGCTCCGCAATTGTGTGGCCTGTGTTTTGAACTGCGATGGGTTTCTTACATCGCACCGGGGCTGTTCTGTATGCAGAGTGGGTGATGCAAGGACACGTATTAAGACATCTCCTTCACACCGGCAGTGCAATAAAGACAAACCGTATCTGCCTAACTCTTTGAACGTGAGCCAACACCAAAAATGAGTGTGCCTATACCAGTACGTCTGTAGTGCAGTGGCTCTCAGGTCGCTGGGTGCTTTTCGGGGGGAACAAAATATAATTAATAAAAATTTGTCTAGTCTTGTCTTTTAATAATCAGTGTAAATGGTCTAAATAATCTTGTAAATTGACTGCTTGTAAATGGTAAATGGACTGCATTAATCTTGTAAATGGTAAATGGACTGCATTTATATAGCGGTTTTATCCAAAGCGCTTTGCATTATTTGCCTCACATTCACCCATTCACGCACACACAT
Source organism: Typhlichthys subterraneus (assembly GCA_027564835.1). Lineage (NCBI taxonomy): Eukaryota > Metazoa > Chordata > Actinopteri > Percopsiformes > Amblyopsidae > Typhlichthys > Typhlichthys subterraneus. Next base: position 37,042 of record JAODUH010006629.1, read on the forward strand.
TCACACACCGATGGTGATTGCTGCCATGCAATGTGCGACCAACCACGTGTGTAACCATGCCAGTGCATTTAAAAAGTGACTCACTGTGCTTTTCGGCACAGTATTTGTGGAACAACGCCATGTTGAGAACCGCTGCTCTAAAGCACCTGAGCTAACACGGGCAGTGCAAAAAAACAGTGTAGGCGAGCCTGCTGTCAGCCGCCTGCTCATAACGCCGTTGTGCTCCAGGTCAGAAGAGTGCCTGGCTCCAGTGGCCACCTGCACAAGACGGAGGATGGCGATTGGGAGTGGAGCGACGATGAGCTGGACGAGGGCAGCGAGGAGGGCAAGGCAGCCGCGAATCAGGGCAGGGTAGGTGAGGCGGCGGGCCAGGCCGGTCCCCAACCACAGGAACTATTCTATTAATGTTAATGGACAATGTGATAAAGCACTCCCACGATCCCATGCTATAATACAATTAGGGAATGACGCGCTAACGGCTGAAAAGGTTTAATTTATAATGGTCTCACGATACGTTTGATGCCAAGATTAGGATATTAACTTTAACTAAATGTACTGTAACGGTAACAAAATGTGCATACATTTTTACCACTGCTTGTATGTCTTTCCATTTGTAAACATGGGAAGAAGACAATTCATGGATCAACAAGACTGCTATATTAGACATGCAATGTATTACACTGGAATATTGTGTGTCATCAGTTTCCCTGTGCTTTCCCCCATGTCCATTCCTTCTGTCAGACCTCATGAGGTTGTTTGAGTTGGAAGAGGTTGAGCCATGTGGAGGAGGACAGCCCTGATCATAGACCTAACAGACCTTTGATGATCACAATTTACTACAGTGTCTCACTGATACCTAACAAGGCTAACCATATCAAAGATATAGATTATATAGTTTCCTTTTGGCCACTTGTTTAGCAGGGGCTGTGCTGTTCATTCAATAAATACTCTATAGTCATTCGTGTAATAAAATACAATAGATTTGTAGTAATTTCATAGATTAATGTTAAACAGAAACTGTAAAATACATGTACATTAATTACTTTAGGACACTGACAATATATACTGTACATACTTACATGTGTTTGATATTTCCCTCTAGTCACGAAGGGTCAGAGTCGAGATCAAAGATGTAAGTTGTGAAAATGTACACTTTTCTTGTACACGCTTTAACTTTGTATTGATGCTATTGTATTTAGTCAGGAAAGCATATATTACATAAGAACATTGGATATTGGACAATTTTCCTGCCTCCTTGGTGCAGAATTTACTGTAATGTACTGTAATTTACTTTACCAACATGACTATTAACTAAATCAGACACCGGCATTTCAAATCAGACAAATTATTTTTCATTGATTATTTCTTATAATAGTTTGTTTAAGGTTTTTTTTTGTACTAGCCAGCATTTGTTTGCTAAGGCAATGTCAGATTTGATATTGATACGGCTGCAATAGCCACTGCATAATAATGCATCTAATTCTTTTTCCTAGAATGAGGAGAATGCCAGCATTGTTGCTATAGAAGGGCTCTCTATTCAGCACCCCCAGGTGAGGGATGCTGCAACACTGATTTATCACGATTCAATGGCCTCTGGTGCTCCAGCTTCCCTCTTCTCTCCTCTGCAAGGCTCACCGCCATTTAAGCCCATTTTCCAGTCTATTGTCATTTTGAAAACAAGCCAGGGTAGACTAAGGTGTCTCCTCCACACCTGACTGACACAAAAGGCTTGTTTCTGCTACTGCAGCTAGTAAGCTACGCATGATTAGAGCGTATTCTAAATTACGTATTGTTGAAGCAACTTTGTGCATTCCATGTTAGTTTCCTTTGATCCTCCCTCTCTACTTCACAACTTGCCCTATAATTGCAGGATATGCATTGTTAACAGCTTCATCGGGTTGTTTCTTTCTCAGGTGGAGCCCTACCAGCACACGCCCTACTTTTCCGAAGCTGTGAACATGGTGCTACGGCTAAGGTAAGACATACTGTCCCAATCTAATCCTCTCCTCACAACCCGTATCTTCTGTTTTTTCTTGAGACTGCCAAACCACACAGGCAGCAGGAAAAACAAATACAGCATCCCTAATAGCATAAAGCAGCACATCAAGAAACTTTGGAATATTTACTGGCAATTATTGCAGTGCTACATTTGCCCAAAATATTTCCTATGTAAGCATAGTTTAGTAGTCAGCAGAAAGATAATGTAACTTAGACCTCCATACTTGTGTTTGTTGTATAATATAATGCTTTCTTGTGTAAAGTGCACACTATATGGCCTGATTTTAATATTTTATTTACAGTCTTTCAACTCCCCTAGTCCGAGCTGGGTCGCTAACTGCCCTAATGAGCTGTGGCAGGCTGATGAGAATACTTGATCCTGTCATGGAGCATTTCTTGTCCCATTGGTGTTGTAGGGAGGAGAGCTTTACGCGTCATTCCCTCTCATTTAGCCCTGCTCCAATATATGCTTAATTGAATGTAAATTAGGATAGTGCTTTCACATGTTTTGAGCCACAAGCCTCAAAACATAGCTTGCAAAGTTTCGCCAGCTTTTTTAAATAACGTAAAATACTGTATTTGGAAATATATAAACAATAATTCTAGATCAAATATAATAATGTAATAATAACAAGCTTTTCTAGTTTACTTAAGTCTAACCTTCTGTTTATGAAATACACTTTGTTGAAGCATTGTCATACACAATTTAATGTACAATGCGCTGAATAACCATTGTTGGTGCCTTGCATATCATTGAAAAGGTTTTCTATGAAAGAGTTTTCCACTAGTAATTAGAATGGTCTTTGTTTGAGCATTCATATTTTTGATAGCAGCAGCGATACAGTAGGTAGCCATTTCAGTATAATATACTTTTCAATAATTTAAGTCAATCGTCAGTAGTATCCACTTGGTTAACATTTAGATATTGTTTTGCCAAACACCATTGAAGGCTACCTTGTCAGACTCAATAGTCTGTTTTTGAATTAGCACAATTCAAACTTTGATCTTGTGAATTTGGGCAATGCCTGCCTCTTCTGGTTTTTGATTGGTTGTCTGACAGAACAATGCCGTCATGATGGTTTTTACAGGTGACCCTCTTGATAGTATTGCATACCCCATTAGCTCTCACATACAGTAAATAAAGCCCTGCTGTATTAATTTATTTTGCATGTTATTTTGAAAAAGTATTTCAGAAAGATAATTATTCTTTATTTATTGTTATTATTTATTGTTATTTAAGTATTTTGCCTTCTTGCACAATAATTAGTTGACCTTAGACTTTCATAGTATAAACAATGCAAATCATTTTACTTCAGGCTTGTTTGTGTCACATAGAATTCTGATCATTTTTACGTCCCCCTCAGCAAAGTGGTAGCACAAACATTAATATAGCAGCAGTATATGGAAGGCTAATATGCAAAATGAGGAGTGAGTTATTGCTTTTTTTTTCCTTTCACTGTCTACACCCCCCCCCCCCCACACACACACACACACACACGCGTCCACACATCTAATGCAGCATGCCCTACAGACAGTTGTTTAAACTCTGCCTTATGCTGCCTTATGAGCTGGGTAAAGAGCAAGCTCTGGGTTGATGAGATAACAATTGTCTGAAGACACACACACACACCCTACAGTACATAGCACACCCGCCATGCACACAAACACAACCACGGATGGATGCAGCGACAGGGCTGTCTGCTGGCCTAGCAGAAGTTGTGTAATTACTCTCACTTTGGGAAGGGACAGTTCTTTTGACACGTAGTGCTCAATCTCATGGTTCCACGGGTTCATTTCCTAAGGTTGTCTCTCTAGATAGGCTGGCTAGTACTGTATGTGAGCTTTCTCTATATTAGAGGTAAGGATGTGCTGGAATCCCCGCATTAAGCCACTAGACACACTGTGTGTGTGTGTGTGTGTGTATGTGTGTGTGTGTGGGGGGGCATCCAATGAGGGTTTCAGCCTGCATGTACTTCTGGGTAGATTGGAAAAAACTGTTGACCCCAGTTTCACCAGCTCTTAGCAAGCAACACAGGATTCTAATTGGCCTCAAAGCAAGTTAGGTCCAAAGGATGTTCCCACATGCGACAGTACTACTGTACCACTGTATTACTGCAAATCAAGAGATGATCCTAGATTCAACGGATTCCACAGTAGACGGCAGAATACTGTGGATAAATGAAATGCCTCGTTTAACAGATCTCGCTGTAGACAGGATAAAGCTTGTTCTGGCAAATTGTTAGCAAAATGCAAAAGTACTACAGTAACAGTGCTTTAGCAAGACCATTTATTACAATATAAAGGTGAATGTACCACCTTCAACCAAGCCACTTGACAGGCACTTAATTGCTGTCGGCACCAGCTGAACTACGCACCTTTACGCTGATTGGTTGGTCATTTTCTACCCGACGGAACCAAATGCTTTTCAGTTGGAAATTCCCAGACTGATACTTTGTAAGGACAATTTTTAACATACTTCGAAAGGATTGGCGCTTGATTAGCGGTATTGAATTAACAAGGGTATTGCGATGAGCCATATCGTCATGGTAATGTGACCTCAATAAGGAGCCCAGGGAGCAGCCGCACTTTTGACACATTTTGTTTCACTGATGTGTCTTAATAAAAATGAACAAAATGGGTGTGTTATGAATGATTGTGTCAGAAATGTAGTTCAGTTTTCAAGTTTTAATGCTAAGTAGTACTATAAATAATACTTCAGCGGCCAGTAATTGGAGAATCTTATAGGGGGTATTTTGCCTATGATGGCACATTCCAGACACCCCTGTAGAGAGCAGCACAGTGCTTGATATATTTGGTTATTGATTATAGCAAAACTAATTATATGCAACCTTGACTCACTGATGAATGGCTTTGATCATTAAAAAACCAACACCACCCAAAAACAAAACAAAAACAACATTACAAATAGAATAATTAGTTTGATTCAGAGCAATGCATTCATTGCACTTTGTAGATTTGGCTTTTATTATTCTAACGAGTGAATAGAAGTAATAAAAACTTACTGTGAAATTATAAATGCTCTATTCTCCTTCTATGTGAAAGCCGGAAATCTTTAATTTACAAAGCGTAAAATTGCCTCAACTTCATTTTGCGTGTGCACCACCTCCTGTCAAGATACATTTCAAACATGCTGTAGCAGACTCTGGCCAGCCTGGTATTGATCGAGTCTGCTGGTATGTGCATGAAAGGACGCCGCCTTGTCACTAGGACATGGATTTGGAAAGCACCTGGGTAGTCTGTACGCAGACATCCATCTGTACGCAGACTAGGGCTGGGCGATATACCGGTATATATCGGAATATATACCGGTAATATACTTTTTAGATTTGTTCGTCTCTCCCTCCATGCCTGCACTTGGCCTGAGCAGTGGAGTCAGGATCAAGTGACCACCAGAGAAAGCTCACATATGTCAATTAATGTAGCAAAACATTTTAAATCTCACATTTCTATCGGGTTTCCTGTTTTTTCTCTATGCCTGAAGGATTTAGCTGCCGATACACCACATACCTGAAGGTATGTGGTGTATCGGTATTCAACCTAAACATATCGAGATATTATTTTTGGTCCATATCGCCAAGCCCTAACGCAGACTTCTAGGGGGTCTGTCAGTCTGGCCTTGGCTGAAGCCGCTCTGAAGGAGATCTACAGCTTGCTTACCAAAACACTCCATTCAGTCAGACTGTCAGCAGCCTTGGTGACAGCCTTGATGCAGGGCCACATTGTGTTGTGCTGACAAACATTACCTGGCCGGCGCACCTGGGCTGTGAGTTATTTTCCCTGCTAGGAGTGGCAGTTTCTACTGACCATGGCCTATGATGTTTGTCCCAGTCCATAAAATGACATGTCTCTGTTTTAAGCACTATGCTACTATAGGCTACTCAGACTACAGTATACTGCTCTGTAGTTTACTGTTGTTACCAGTCACTTAACAAGCATTCTGGGCAAAGCATGTGGCAAAGGTGACAGAGCAGACTGATCGTATCTTGTGAAACCATAGTGTGATAGTAACTGAAACGGACAGGGACAAAAAACCTTTAGAAAGGTTAGTCCATTCAAAAAAAAAAAGCTATGAAAAGACAGGCTAGCATTTAAGATAGCTTTATGCTGAGTCGGCACGTTCTTGCTGGATTTCCTGTAATGTAGTCAGACAGATTTCTTTCTAAACGTCCTCTGCTGATTTCTATGGGCAAGGTAGTCTTAATGGACTTTAGTCTAATATACCTCCTTTGCTGGCACTCCTAAGACGTGTGCCTTTCAGCAACCCCCACTTAACCTCAACAATGCAACTGGACAGTTTCAAACATTTTAAATACATGCATGACACATTGCTCAGGTATTACTAAGACCTGACATGCTTATTACTTCACATTTTGCTGCAGTCCATAATTTAAGAAACCGTGTCATCCTTGGGAAAGTTCTTGGTCTTTAAAAGAGCCTGATGCTTTCGACATATTAACGTAATAATGAATTGCACATTGATGTGCTGCAGTGTGTTTATTTACCAGGCAATCAAACAATTAAATTACCCTTAACCATACATACCTAACCATATGCTTCTACCCTACAAGAGCACACTTAGACACAAACTTTGTAATTTACATTTTTGTGGAATATTTGTCTGGCATTTGAGAGTGTTGTCGGTGCCACTTTCCAGCTGTACAGCTCAGTGGAGGCAGCAGGTGCGTTCCCCCTGAGAAGCAGCTAGACAGATGTTAGCTGCAAACTGCTCATTATGCAAAAATATAAAACTACTGAGACGTCCTACACACTCCCTGTAGTGTGTTCATCCATTTTTTACAACAACCCGCCCCACCCTTTCTCTCCAGCTCACCTGCTGTGTGTGAGTCCTCTCCAGTACTCCTAATGTGCTCATCCTTAGATTCACTTAATGCTATGCAGGCTCCATGTATACTGTATGCTAGAACAACAGCCATTCGCAAAGTGACAGATCTTTGAAAGCGGGGAGTGATTCTAGTCCGAATTTAGATTTATCAAGGTTAACTAAACATTCCCACAGCTACATATCCCGCTCCGAAGCCACTGACAACTGCATTTTCACAGCCGCATGAAATGGAAATGCAGACACTGAAGCACTTCTTTATTGTTAATGCAATGTGTTTTGGGGACTATTTCAAATGGTGAAACTGTTGTTTCAACTGTTGTTCCTAACAGCTTCAGTAACCAACAACACATGCAGATATAATGTGTTGTATTTATTCCTGACGGTGGGGTAAGAATGCAGTGTCAGCTGCTATTCTCTCTAGGGATTTAGGGTTTTGCTCATGGACCCATCCGCAGGGTGGATGGCTGCCAGCGGTGCTGTGTGAGCTGGGCTTCTTGAAGAGCTGTCACCGTAGCCTGCAGCCTTACTGCTTGTCCCATGTACATTGCTCTTAAAGATGGAAATAAATGTTATGGCCCCAAGACGTTGGTATTTGCTACAGCGCATATGGTACAGTGCATACTGTATAAGATATCAAAATGTATTAATTGTAATACAATACAACAAGTTACCGTAAGATAAAACATAGAGGAAATTAGATGTGAAGCATTTCAAACAAAGTATAGAAGTACATGAACGTATAAATAACTAATCTAAATCAAACACTGGAACGTTAACATCCTGTATTGTTCTTCCTCATACTGTAGGAACTCCAGAAAAGAGTTGAATGACATCCGGTTTGAATTCACTCCCGGTCGAGGTAAGAATCTGTTTTCACTTTCACATGTAGGGAATCTTTCCCTTTGATAACAGGTCATGGCAGTCAAATAACATGGCCTTGCTGTTATTGTCCTGAACAGACACTGCAGAAGGAGTCTCCCAGGAGCTGTTCTCTGCTGGCCTGGTCAACGGACATGATGTTATCTTTAGTATGTTCTGTTTCTTTATTTGGCCCAACTGCAATGTGTGGCCTTAATGTACAGTAACTACCTATATTATCAAAGTCCACAGTCGATAAATATACATTATATTAATACATACTCAGCATATATAGTATATTTCCATTTTAATTGATTTTATGTAATATCAGTGACCAATTTGTTATAGAACATGCTCCCCATTGCGTTGCTATGGTACCTCTACATATAGGAAACACATTCTATAGCATATATATTATACAGTGTATAGATCACAGCGTGATTATGCTCGTTTAGATTTGAATAATGTAATGATGAGAATGATGAGATTAATATAGTTTCACGTGTATTCATTTCAATCACAGAATCATGTTAGGTTAAAAGTTTACATCATGAATATTTATGGTGTAGTGATGGAGGTTTATGGCTCTACGGCGGGATGAGTTAGTGTGCAACACTTGTTTGGCCTAGAATAGCATTGAGACATTGCAATCACTCCTGTATGCGCGCGCACACACACACACACACACATATTAAACACAAATATATGTACTGTATATGCTAATGAGAAGCCTGCAGCTAGCATAACTGGCTATGATGATGGAAATGTTACCTCTCTTGTGTCTGCCGATGCATAGTACAATATACGATGTGTCTATAACAATCCATATGTTGTGTGTTTACTGCTGCAGTTGCTGCTAACCTTCAGAAGATTGTAGATGACCCGGTTACCTACAAAGTATTGACCTTCAAACTGGTGAGTTTCCTCCTGTCATTTGAAATAAAAGGCCTGCAATGTTTAGAACATAGTCCTAAATTCAGTGTTTTCATAAAGTGTATGCATGCTAAAATTTCTGTTTGGCAAGCCAGTTTCAGGAACACACAAACAGCCCCCTGCGTGGGTTCTGTAATAATCACAATACGTCGCATTTGCAGGGAATAGAGAATAATCAACTCAAGGGCAATCGTGCAGGCAAAACAGTCTGTTAGTACAAAAAGTCAAGGAAGGTTGGAGATTAAGTTAACTGGCAAACTGCAGGTAAATAACACCAGAATTTATTAAATATGCCTGTGGGAGGTTTTCAACACAATATTAACAGAGCAAACCTTTCACAAGAGGCACAGACATAGAGATACATAACTACACTACAAGTTCATTAAAGGTAGAACATTACACAACAATGTTTCCACTACACAAACAAATTAAATAAACTTTTGCTAACCTAAAATATGTATCAGATTTATTTATAATTATAATAATATTGAATGATTATTGGATTATTGATATATCCCTAAACAGGCTATATAACACTTAAAAACACTTGCTTTAGAAGTAAATGTATTGAGTTTTTGAGTTTCGTTTTTACCCATGTGTGAAAAAACTGTATTCTCAATATGAACCCCAAATATGAATAACAATCCAACCAGGATTTTCTTCACACAGATACCTTCAAAGCATGTGTTAGTGGTCTTGGTGAAGTTGTGAATAAACAACATCTGTGTATTGGTTGACCTTTCTGTCGCATTCGTCTGTTGAGCAGCTGGCGAGGGTTGCAGGTGGAACACTCAGGAGAGCCCGCCTGCATGGGTGGCTGTCGGCTTGATGCAGTCAATGCTCTCACATTCACATTCATGACAACCTCTCCGCCGTATAGCCAGCAGTATAAAGCCTTCTTACAGTAGCACAATTAATTACAGTTTTGAACTAGACGATTTGTGGTGCGTGTTGCAGTGGGGCAGGTTTAATGCCAAAGTAACATCGTCACACCAGATCCAGCGAGCACGGTGGCCAGTTTTATACTGTACTTCTCAGTGTTGATCAAACCCAAAGAAAGGGAATGGAGCCCCCAATCAGGTACTGTATACATTTCTTGGAGAGGGGGGTGTCAAGGCCAGTGATTTATTCATGCTCTGCCTGCTGTTCAAGGGGAGATAGTGAAATATTGATTGTCTCAAAGGGACCACTCGGGCTGATATAAATGCACATCGCCTTCAATGAACAAAGCAGCGTACTTATTTTAAGAAGAATTTAGTGAGATAAGGCATGAGGTTTGTGATCATTGACTATACTTTTAAAGGCATAGTAAGTCATTCTGGCGAAAGCTTGTTGATTTTTATAACTTTATCAAAACAAAAACACTGCTCCCTTCAATGTCATAGGGTGCTCCCACAGAAGCCCCGCCCCCAAGAAACAAAGTGTAGAACTTGAATCAGTCTTACATTTGGAATTTCCCACGATGAATACAATATTTTTCTAAGAACTGATTGTTAGAAGGTATATACATATTGTTATGAGGCAAAAAACCCTCTCAACTCCCCACGCAATCACACACACACACACACACACACACACTTTCTTCTGATTAAATAAGATGCATTTCTAAGATGGTTCCAAACCTCACAGGATCTTAAGACCCAAGGGGTTGTCATGGTCATAGTCCACGGTACAGTGGTACATCTTACTGGCTGTAAGAAGATTTCACCCCCTGCCTAATCCAGGTTATAGCACAGCTGTTGCGCGGATTAGTTTTGGTGATGGAAGTGAAAGTAATAGGATGCAGACCTCTGCTGACCTCTCCCCCCCTCCTGCCCCAGGCTTCTGGCTGTGATGACACGGAGATCCCCGATGAGGTGAAGCTGATTGGCTTCGCGCAGCTTAGCCTTAGCTGATGCCTTCTACTCAGGCAGGAGCAGGTGAGATGGACGAGGAAGTTCAGGGCAGATAAACTGTGGAGCAGCCGCCCTGTAAAACACACACACACACACACACACAGCACCCTGTCCCTCTCCACCTCCTGTGCTCCTCCGTCACTGCTCCGTGTCCCAGCAACCTTCACTCTCACCACCGTTAGCGACATTCCACCGCCCAGCACACGGACCACGATTGAGTCCAGGAACCTAAAGACAAACTCAGGTGGTCAAAGCAGGTGATTTAAGATGTAGCTCGTTTGTTCGTTTTTTCGTTCTTTCCAAGTTTTGGATTTTTAATCACTTCTGCATTCAGCACATTTCTATTATTATTATTTATTGAAATGTAATGTATTTATCTCGCGTGTTTTGCCATGGTAAAAGCCAAATCTGCTTCAGCACGCATTTCACAGACCCCCCCCCCCCCCGTTCCCCATTGGTCTGTAAACACCCCACATTTAGAATGTAACATTTGTTTTATTTATTGATAAAGCACATTTTCATATTCCTATAACGAATGCCTAAAATGAAAATGAATTTTACTACTGTGTAAAATGATGTAATTTCACTTACAAGAAGGGACCCTTTGATATAGGAAAAATAAGAGCTGAATGCTACTGTGTACAATTTGCTGCTCATACCGACGACAGTGTTAATCTTCACAATGCTAGAGGTGCCTTGTTCATTTTTATGTGCCTAAGAAAGTAGGTAATGACATCGACAGCGCAGAACACAAAGAGCAAAAAACTGCTAATTGCTCTTTCCAAAAACACAATATTTCAGCGGTGATTAAACAGATGTTAATGCCAGTCATGGGGACAAGCTTTAATGCACTTTTTGAGTATTCGCATCTTAGCAAGGCAGTGCTTAGCCCAGACAAACTATGTATAGTACCTTGCTATTTCATCTGATGAATGTCATCTAAACCGTTAACAAACCTGAAGTTATGTACAGTAATTGACTTGGGTTGGTGTTGTTTCAGAGACCAAGCAGACTTTAAACTGCTAGTTACTACTAGTAACTAAACTGTAATATGATCTTGTATCTTCAGATGAAACCAAAAGAAAACTACTGAAAAGGTTGACAAGCCATTTGTTTGTCCAAACAACTCCCAGTATCCATAAATTAGATAAGTAGTAATTATTAACTTGTACTAAGTTCTTTATTTTAGGAGGTAAGTTATTGTTTTCTATGTACAGTACTGTATGTGTATCATGTCAACATATTCCTTGTTCCCTCTCTGTTATCAGCTAATTTCAAATGTATGCAGAAGAGTGAAAAATAAAATAAACAACTGCTATTCTTAAAACCATTTCTGTGCACATGCATTCATTGGAACTAGCCTGAATTGTTAATATTTGCCACAATGTAATGGTAACAGACCCAACCATCCGATGTAATCAGACTGACGTACTACAGGCAGCTGCTGTCAGGTCTGCAAGTGGACAAGAACACTGGAGTTGGGTTTTACATCTTTATGCATGTGACAAATCTGTGTATAACTAAACAAATAGAAGAAAAAAGGCAACAAGTAAAAGGCATATTGGAACTTTAATTATTCAAGTACGGTATGTGTTTTTTAATATAAAAAAAACATACAATCTATAACAACAATCCCTTTCAGGATAGATTATTTCACAGTAAATGTCACATTATCATAATACTAAAAAAAATAATGAACAATTTGGCCATTATGGCCATCCACGTTCAAAAAATATAAAAATTTTATTATTATTTTTTTTTTTAATAGCACTGCTTCAGTAATTACAGATAATGGTAGATACATAATATATCACCTCTGAAATGGTTTTGTTACAATTAAATGGCTTGATGATGCACAATGTGATACTGTATTTGTACTGATGCTTGTTGCATGTTGATGAACAGCTGTTCATCCAGCATACATTACTAAGAGCAGGATCTGCTTCAGTGGAAAAAAGCCAGTAGCTAAAATAGAGCATTCTCCAAAGTAGAAAAAAACTATCTTAAATTGAAGAACAATTGCATATAAATGCGAAACACATCTCAATAACTTTCAGGAAGAGACTGCAACAATATAGCAAAATGTAAAATACTTAACGGTACTATATGCAACATAATGACAGAGCAAATGGAAGATTCTACAGGATGTTTGAGGGTTTGTTCCTTTCCTACCTCAGCTGGACCGTTCTCGTTAAACTACCAAATGGCAACAAAAATAAATGTAATGAAACACAACATATTAAATAACATAGTCCTCTAAATCTGCAGGTTATTAGTTCAGCACTGTTTTTAGCCTTTTATCTTAATGTGAACAGTCCATGAGACTGTTGAGGATATTATGAGGGGTGTATATTACCCACCAGAGATCCAAGTTTGTAGACTCATCATAGTTACAGTATATTTGTGTATTCCTTTAATATCTGTGGTTGCATTGCAAAGTGCTACTAGTATAATATACTGTATATTATAGGTTTAATTATTCATGGGAAGAAAAACAAACACCTGAAGGATATAGTTTTTGGACAGGAACTGGAGCACATAACAAAATGACTCAAGAGCAACACCACATTTCAGATATGCACGAGAACATGCGCTTTACAAGCCACATGCACTCATTAAGGACCATGAGGCTGAATCATTGGAAACAGATGTACGGATGGATAGTAACTAGACTGCCAGCTGTCATTAAATAAAGACTTGCGGCAGCCTCACCAGTTTTTTTTTTTTTTTTTTAAGTTTTTCTTTTTTTTGTTTAAGGGTTTTACAATAGTTAAGTACAACTCTGCTGAAATTCAAAGTGGAGAGAAAAGGCGAAAAAGGTATAAGGTGTCTCTCACGTGAAGTGGTCCATGTGGTCCCCTAAGAGGTCAGTGGGGGTCCCTCTTTTAACACCTCAGGTGCTTTTTGCTGGACATGTCGTTCCAGATGCGGTGCATCTCCTCCGGGGGGATCTGGTGAACGGTGATAACCCGTCGGTACCGGCACAGGCTGTAGGCCATTTTCCAGTGATTGAAGCCACTGTTCTGATAAGGGTGTATGCCCAGCTTCCTCAAACACAGTCCCACGTACACGTCCTCCAGGTGCAACAGCCTAGTGTGCAGCGACGTCTTGAAGATGAGCTCGGCCACGTCTGCCGAGAACACGTAGCCCGTGCCCGAGCAGAAAGGCGGGTACTTGCTCTCCGGATAGAGGTCCCTAGGCATGTACCACTTGCTGCGCATGTCCCTGATGGGGCCGCCGTTGATCACGTAGCCCGTGAAGTATCTCCTCCGGGGCTTGGTGCTCGGCTTCAGCAGCTTGTAGATGAGGTTGTCCATGTTGACGAAGATGTCGCTGTCCGTCTTCATGACGTACTGGGCCTTGGGGCAGAACGTGGCCACCCAGCGCATGCCCATCATTGTCTTGAGGGTGAGGTTGTGGTAAGAGTCGATGAAGTCCTCCACCACGATGTCGTGGAAGATCTGGCTCTCCTGCTCCACCATCTGGTTGAGGATGGGGTCGGTGTTCCTGCCCAGCAGAAAGATGGCCAGGATGCGCAGGTCGCTGAACGTGCTCTCGTCCCCCCAGGTCTCCCGGATGGCCTGCCGGGCGTCAAACTCCTTGTGCGTTGTGCTGATGAGGATGACCAGGAAGGGCGCGGTGGTGCCGTCGCACTTCTTGGGCTCGTTGATGACGAAGTCGAAGGCGTGCGGGTTGAGGGGCCGCGTGCGGATGTTGCTGAAGGTGACGTTCTTGTGAGGCTTGGTTGCCTTGCGCCGTATCGGCAGAGATATCTGGCCCACGTACGAGGACGTGGGCCGCGAGATGCTCAGGTACCACAGCGCACTCGCCCAGCAGACTACAGTCAACAGGTATAAACATGAGACTTTGGAAGGCATCATGCCGCATTTGGGTACATTTCAATGGTGTTTCTGCGCTTTCGTTCCATTAGCGGCGTTTCTTCCGGTGGGGCAGCATTAAGCTCCTCCAGTATGCAGCTTGACATTAATTGTCAGTAATGGATCACTTTAGGGAGGAGTGATTCTGTTTGCTTTTTAATGTAGCAGCGGTTTAAAATTGTATAGACATCCAATTTCTCTTCTTGACACGCCTGGCACTCCATTTATGTCTGGAAAAGAGATTGGGACATGTGGTACATTTACATAAAAAATAGAATTCAAGAAGCACAGAAGACACTCATTTTCAAAATTATTTGAATAAATGGCAGTTTCTATAAATGCAATAATGTACCACAGTTAACAGAAACCATACCTTATCCAGCAACCACAACTACTGTAGCAAAATTATACATTTTATATTTCTTAACTAATCCATAAAGATATGGTAATAACATACTAGAAATCATTGCTGATCTTGCCATGGCACATAGACCGTTTACACATCTTGTCTGTGGAACTGCCAGAATACCTCAGAGAAAATCTAGTCTGAGGCGAAAAACAAGGAATCAGATGCAACCAAGTCCCAAAACGTATTATTACTTACATTCTGGTTCCTACAGCAATCTAGTGAAGGTAGCCACATCACATCAAACTGTATTATTCTCATTCCCTCTCTCTGAAGCGAGTCACATCAATAATGGCAATCCATTTCGTATGCATTACTGCTGCTAACTTCACCATAAACAAGAACTTTAGCATAACCAGACAAAGTTATTATATTTACTGGCTGTCTGACTATATAGTGCTTTCATTTTAAATTCCAGGTTGTATAAGGCATATGAGCTGTAAGCTTCAGCAAGAAATATCACACACTACTAATGGTGTATGTTAATATTATGTGATATTCGCAATAAAACTTGGGAATGAGTAATTTTTTATATACTGTAGGCAGTAATATTCACAGTAAAGTGGAGTGTGGCGTGGCATTCTAGGTTCTTAAATGTTTGTATTGACATTTTACACAGGCAGAAGTAAACCACAGACTGGTCACTATACGTGAACCTGTGCCTCACTAAAATGCTGTAAACCTTGCACAATGGAATGCCAAACTTTCTATGATGAAATATATTGTAAAGGCTTTGAGCTGCCAATTTATCTACATTTCTAGCAGCCTTTGCCTTAAAGATGTGATTATCACAGCTTTGAGAAATGCCTTAAATGCATCACCCTCATCTTTGCAATTATGTACAACTGATATTTTGTATAAGGATTTAACATTTTATAATCTTGCCTTTTAAAGGAAGCCCTAAAGGGTGTCAGCTGGGAGGAGTATGCATATTGCTTGGGTGCAGCGTTCTGAATGTCAGCATGATTGAAGGTAAAAAGGGGAAACTGTATAAGACTTTCCTCTGGGGTAGAAATGTTTTCCATTGAATTCATGCACCAGTATGCTGTCTGGGTCTCACTGAGCAAATGGATATTTGGCACGTCAAATCTTCAGCATTTATTTTTTGCAATTCAGGCTGTAATACATTGTCTGGAAATAAATAGAGCCTTTTATGACTTGGAGCAGGTGGTTGAGCATGCATCCAGGCCCTATAGGGACAATATATTTCCGTTTCACCCTGTTAAGTGTATAGTATTTCAGTAGGCTGCACAGTCCACTTTACAGGGGCATGGCCACGTCAGCCTGCAGTATCATGCTTTACATTTATGTTTAAACCTGAAGAGGGCGCCAGGGCAGGGCCTAATGAAACAAACAATATAATCTAATCTACATCATACTGGACAGCTGAAGCATAGAGAACACATCGTGCCATCTTATGGCATCACACTGCAAAGTCCCTCTATTCCATAATCATACCTCAGTAAAGTATGAGAGGACAATCATATTGTGAGCCAAATTTGTAAAACCAAATCCCTGCGTCTTTTTTTAGAACTAAACTAGATTTCACATTTCTGTTGTAAGGACACCTCAGCAAGCAAATATATAAAATCAAGTACATCTTTGGCCATCTCTGTACATGTGGAGAACTGGGGACGTGTGACCTGAATAATGCAGAGTATATCACGCTAAATCTCTGGTATTTAATTCAGAATAGGTGATGAAACTACATATGTATATTCTTTTTTATTTGTGTGTTTGTATGTATTAATGTATGAACGTATAAGAGTGTTTGGTATGCCTGCATTCGTGGAGTCTTATAGGTGTGTCTGTTTTAGTTTGCGTAAGATAACTGTAGCGTGGAGCAGTGCCTCCTGGCATGCAGCCAGAGCATTGCAGGGCGGCTGTATTACACCAATCTATCTCCATAATACTGGATGTCACACAGAGACCCAATCATAACGTCTGCTAGTCTGTGTGAGGAGACCAGGCTCTGGTGACAGGCAGGCAGGACAGCAAAACAGAAAGAAAACATTGACCTTATCCCGCAGCTGCTTCAATAGGCTCACGCCTGCGGCTTTCATAGGAGCCTTCTGCGCTATCGTTTTGTGTACACGTGGTCCTTTACCTTTGGGACAAACAGTCAATAGAAGCACAATAGAGAAACATGGCAGGCTGGAATGAAAGGGTGTGACAATTAGTCCAAAGCTACATCCAATTTGTCATGATTTATTATACAGCAAGGGGCAACCCTGTATGGGGAGCATAGCTCAAAGACAGCCATTCATCAAAAGATGTCATTCCTTTCTCCAGGTGCCTTGGTTGACTGTTCTGAGGGCTGCTTTCTAAAAAGGGCTGTTACTCACATCATGTAAACAAAAAAATGGACTTGATTAATGGGCCCATAACCATCTATAGGCAGATCTCTAAAGTGTTTTTCCAATAACAATGTCACTGAGCTAATAGACTGCCGGATTTAATTAACTGACCTGTACACATTTGGCCTGTGGGGAAGGGACATTTGTCAGAACATAAATTCACAACTCCAGGTTTCAACTGACGGGACACTTCTAGCTTTAGCCATTCAGTTTTAATAACTATAAACATTAGAAACACATTTATAATGGGGAAAAATATGCATGTAATTTCATTGTATATAGCTCACTTAATTCTACTGTATTATACCTGCATTGGATTGATTTACAATGGAGCATTTTTTTGCTAGACTGCGACATTAAGTACAAGATGTTTGATGCATTACGTCTCCTTATGTTGAGTAATACGGGAAAGCTGAATTCATCCTTTTGATTATTCCTTTTCTGAGAGTTTCCATTATAAATGTGTAAAGTAAAAGAATCCTGCTGAGAAATCTGCATCTTTTCAATATAAAGAAATGACTGAATATAAACTGGTGTGAAATACTAATGGCAGAACTGCCTAGAAGAAAAGAGCTTTTAAACAACAATTGTCTGCACAGCAGTCCTTTAGTCTCATTGGGTAAGCATATTTTGCCACAAGCCACAGCTGTAGGCTAAGATATGATTATATGACCTTGGTGAAAAGTGCAGAAAAGGCTTCCAATTGTTAGATATAGTTATTTTATTTTAATCTTTGTAGTTTATCGTTTGCGTTCTACAACAACCTACACCACACAGAGTGAAACATGAGTGAACGGCATTTTTCAAACAATGTGTGCTTTCTTTGTTTTCACTGATTTAACTCATCGCAATACAAAGACAAATAACAATAATGCCTGCTATTCTAGTAACCAAACACTGCAGAAAATCCATACAGCAATTAAATGAGTAAAGCTACCTTAAGCCAAGTTAGCAATTGTTAGATTGGAAGTTTCATAGTAGCTCATAAAAATCTGTTGTTCTAAACAGAAGCATCAACATTTAAAATAAAGTACACTACACTATACAATACAATACAGCTTTAAATATTTTAATATAAAGTACCTAATTGCCTGGGCAAATATAATGAGGTTGGTAAGGTTTTTTAGTGTTGGAAACACATTTTAAAATCTGCAGAGTTGTTGCACAGAGAACATGATTAATTAATGTTAAATATAAAACACTAAATAAAAACACAGTAGTAGATCACCATCAAAGCTTTCTGTAAGCAGGGGTTTATACTCTATCCGCATACGGTATAAACACAATCTACTGTACTTGTGAAGGCTCTGCACAGCATTGAACCTCCTCCTTTGCAGAAGACTCAATAGATGCGTGGTGGTAAGACTGTTGATGCTAATTTTAAGCCAGGGCACAGCGGATGCTGTAAATAAATCATTAGCGCTATCTGAAACAATGAGACGCTGCAGAGCTGCACAGGGAGCTGACAGCTGACCAGGTGGGGCCAGAGGACTAATGATAGTGGTGGGAAAACAAGACGAGAGAGAGAGCGAGAGAGAGAGAGAGAGAGAGAGAGAGAGAGAGGAAAAGGGAGCCAGAGGTCCTGGTTCTTTCTCCTATAGCGTGGGCGCAGCCATCAGATGTCTGTCACTGTACTGTCTCTGCGTTAAATCAATGCTCTCTCTCTCTCTCTCTCTCTCTCTATCTCTCTCTCTCTCTCTCTCTCTCTCTCTCTCTCTCTCTCTCTCTCTCCCTCTCTCTCTCCCTCTCTCTCTCTCAAACAAGCAACCGCTTTCATCATCCTGGCCACAGGGACGTCAAACGCCATGGCAACGCATAAACAGACAGAACGTATCAATAACCGACGCACAGTAGCTCTCCGTCAGCTGTGGAAAGGCCTTCTGATGGGTCCTACAAAGCCCAGCATCACCAAACAATCTAAACGGAACAGCCCCATCGTGTCCAACCTGTGCCGCACCCTGCAGTTCCCCGAATGGCCACTTGAGGCAGGCTGCAAAAGGGAGTCAATCCCGATAGACTCTCATGTTAGAATGGTCGACTTTACAGCAAAAATAAACAGCCTGGTTCAAAATACAATATACAGTGTATGGTGACGTCACAGAGGGTCTGTCCATTTATATATACAGTCTATGGTGACGTCACAGAGGGTCCATTTATATACAGTATATGGTGACGTCACAGAGGGTCTGTCCATATACAATCTATGGTTGTGTAGTGTGCAATGCCAGTGCTTGTGGGCCAATGGGGGGGAGGGGGAACCATGGTCAAATGATCAGTAACCAATAGGATCGCAGCCTGTGAACGTCAACAGCAGCCAGGAGAAGGGCAGTAGACCAATCATGATGCAGCAGCTACACTTACCTATTAATACATGCAAGTTACAGATTGTAGAATTAACGATCGGTTGAGTGATTGAGTTGACAAAATGCAAACTTTATTACTGGCTGACTGCCTCTGTGGTTAATCTATTGGCAATAAGATGGCAGATTTCCTGTTGCTTCAGCATTAGCTAATAATATTATAGAATAATGATATTTCATGGATTTAGCCCCCGTGCCCCTATTTACTGGGACGCCATAGAGATGTGCACACTCCCAAATAAAGTGCCTTGCCAAAAAGCCCTTAAGCAGGATGGGCGTACTGTATTGGCTGGAATCCGAGCCTTTGTGGTTGAAGGGCGTGTTTCCACTGCAACCCAGACATGTGAAACACAGACCCACCACCATCTAATGTCAATGTGTGCGTGTGCGTACGCGTGTGTGCGTGTGCGTGCGTGTGTCTGTGCGTACGCGTGTGCGTGTGTGCGTGTGCGTACGCGTGTGCATGTGCATACGCGTGTGTGTGTGTGCGTGTGTGTGCGTGTGTGTGTGTACGCGTGTGCGTGTGCGTACGCGTGTGTGTGTGCGTGTGTGTGTGTGCGTGTGCATATACGTGTGCGTGTGCGTACGCGTGTGCGTGTGCGTGTGTATGTGCGTGTGCGTATGCGTGTGCGTGTGCGTCTAGGACAGCCAACAAAATAAATGACAAATCAATCAGCTTTCTGGAATCGCACCGTGTCCACAGGGAGTAAAAACGTCCTCAGTCCTCAGAAACGCTGTTTTCCGCCCTTATAATAACCCGCCAAGGATGTAGGAGCATTCTGAGCTGAGATTATCAACACACGCACACACGTGTGCTGAACGACAACCCCTGCTCCCCCTTCCCCAATACGCCAGTGTGATGTACATCACACAGGGCCTTGGGAATAACTGACTGTCCAATCAAATGAGGCACACCGCTGAAGGGAGGCCCACTATCTCCCCGCCTGTGTTGCAACAGAGGAAGAGGTTGTGTGTTGAATAGCCAATCAGAACACACGCAGCGTCAGGCCAAACACGACAGTTAGCAGCTGTCTCTCCGTTCATTTATAATCTTTTTGTGTCTGAAATAGACACACAGACACGACATCCATGCATGCACACAAACACACACACGCACACATGAAAACGTAGCGTAGTATCAGAATTTGGAATTCAGAATTGTCAGAAACAAAAATGCGAAGTAAAATAAAATCCTTTTGAATATTATATATAATATTATTGTAATTATAATAATTATTATTATTATATATAAAAATTTATTTAAATTTTAAGACACGCACAAACACACATACGCACACGCACACAGACGCACATGCACACACACACACACACAGGAACAGGAGAGCTAGAGTGCTGTTTGTAAATGAAGGGGGCGCGGCCCCCAAGATTACGATCAGAATTTTCATCTCGGTGAGGGATTAATATAACAAATGGGCTAGAGAGCCAGCGTGTATGTGCCCATACCTCCTACATTAGTGGTCAGCATTTTGCCTGTATACTGCACGCACACACACACGCACGCACACACATACACACACATAGATGGAGCTGTTTGATATGTAAATAAGAATGTGCTATGAGGCAGAGCCCTGAAGTGATTTCAGAGCTGATCATATAAGAACACACTATATGGAGATATCATATCCCACACACACATACCACATTATACTGTATATGGCTGCATTATCTCACACACACACAACAATATGCTATAGGTATACATGGCATTGACATTAAAACACCCAACAAAGATACAAAAACCATCAAAAAATGAACGGGTGTACTCACAAGCTAACTAACAGGAATCCATTACTGTAGAATTCTACAGCTTGTGAAAAATAATATATTATTTAAGATAAACAAATTTTAATTTTAAATTTAAATTTTTAAAATCTAGTTTTAATGGAAATTTGTAGAATACTTTGATCATTCATCATTCTGAATTTGTATATAAAATATAAACAATGTTATAAACAATTGTTACAATAAAGCAATTACCATAATAGCATGATACTGTATATAAGTAATTGTTTAGTGCAACTCTAAATAAACAAATGGAGCATTATCAAAAAGCCTACAACAACAGATTTTTGTCTTAACTGCCAGGGTAATGCAAATGTTAATATGTTAATTTTTACACAAGCTCTAAAGAAAATTAGTTTAATTGTTACCGGTAATTAGTTATTGAAATTGACGACATTTAGATTGTATTGTATGTGCTGTCATCATCGGTTATTAAATATATATATGTATATATATATATA
>JAODUH010006630.1:4785-21695 GCA_027564835.1 Typhlichthys subterraneus
CACAAGTAAAGGATGGCTCTGTGACTCTAGACACAAGTAAAGGATGGCTCTGTGACTCTAGACACAAGTAAAGGATGACTCTGTGAGACTAGACACAAGTATAAGGACTTTGCAGGTAAAATGGTACAATGAAAGGTTCTTCCCTTGATGTTCTATTGGGATGGTCCAGTGGGCCGTAATGAGTGATGCTAAGGGCCGTGCACGGCCCCCAGACCACCAGTTTCCCACCCCTCCTCATATCTGTTGACATCCTGTTCCAATTGACTTCATGAAAAGTAAGCAGTTTGTTGAACATTCTTATTTCACTTCTGCTTTTCCTGTGAGAAAGTGTCTTTTCTCAGTGTGTCTTCATGTTGTGCATGATCCTTTCCTCGCTATTATCTGGGGTCAGAGAAAGAGCATAAGTGAAGGCCTTTGTTTCTGCCATTACCAGAGCTGTGGGGTTTTCTCCTGTTATGTTTATTTGCATAATATTTGTGTCTTGTGAATTTCATTGTTGTTTACAAACTCTTATTCCATAGAGGAGGGTTTTCTCTCTCTTAGATGTTAATGTTTCCATACAGGAGATACAGGAGATAAAAGAGTCTGATGCTTCTCATTATAAACATGGTTCTCTTACTTGTATCTTGGCCTGTTAGCTTGTTCACAAATCTTTCATAAATATTTTTTCTAACTTCCCCAAAAATATTAACTTTGACGTGCTAAAATGGGGAAGTTTAGGCATGAGATTATATCAGTGTCCTACATTTGTCTACATTATGAAGGAAGCCATCATAGTGGTGAATGCGTAGTTGAATGAATGGTGTGTTTACCATAAACATCTTCCACCAGTTTAGAAGCATATTGTCTGGTTGGAGCTGTGGTAGCAGTAGTAACTTAGTGACCATAGGGATCAGAGAGACCTGGGTTTGAATCCAGCAGGAGTTCATTTAATCATTTTTTAACAATATCTCTCTCCTACTTGCTTCTCTTAAACCCCCGCACCCCATAAAAAAATAAAATAAAGAACTTATGGTATGTAAGCTTGATGTTGCACACTGATCTCAATCTTGTACGCAAACAAGCTTTGTGTTGCTGTCTATTAAAAAGAGTTGAAGAATCCACCATTCCTTGACGGTTATGGTTGCAATAGGTGCTGAATTGGCAGCCAGACACAAATAGACAATAATGTAATACATGTAACGTACCAGAGAGCAAACCTTCTAATATGGTGGTCGATGGTTTTCACAAACCTTTAATTGTAATTGTCCACTACTCAATTATTTGTACGCAGCAATAACTAATAAAGAAAATCTCATGAATGACAACATGTATATCTGCAACACATACAGAAATACAGAAGTTTGACTAGATGCTCGATCATTATAACCGCAAGGCTAGCCGACTTAAAAGCAATGGAATCTGGATATGTCATGTGATGCGTTGATCTTTAATATACTATTTATATTGTTTTGATCAGTTTTATCCTATTTATTGTATTTGTATTTTCAAATCAAGTATTATTATTTATTATCTTGCACATATTGCAAATGTTAGTTCTTATCTCACTGTTCTATTTAATTTTTTACCTGACAGTCAAAGCACATTCATACAGTTTTAAAGATAATCTAAATAAAGTTTATAATTATTCATATTTTCAGCCAGTCAATATTCTAAACTTTTTTAAACTTCCCCATTGGCTCCACAGTGGGCCAGCTGAACTGGGAGAGAACATTTCTCCTCCCATTTGTAGAATTGCATCATCATGGACATGAGACTGGGCTGATAAAAGCAGCCTAGTCTCATGATATCTGGCTGAAGCATCATCATACAGACATACTGTACCTTCACTGATCAAGATACATGCTACAGGTAATTAAACTTATCATTATGTCTTTTTAATAGTGAAGATATCTGACATATATGATCTCAAACCATTAGACGTTATATTTTGCCCATAGTGTACACAAATACCATGTAACCTGTGTATACAACAGAGTAGCCTGTATTGATGGCTACTTTTATTGTCTGTAACTGACTGGATCAATGACAGTGATGTTTTAACAACACAAGCATGGATACACATGAAATGATGATGGTGTTCATAGTGTCTGTGGATCACTCTGTATGTTTCAGGGAGTCATGAAGATCCAGATTGGTTTCCTGCTGCTGGGGCTGTTCTGCTCTGCTGTGGTCACACAGTCACCAGAGGTTGTTGAGCGCTACAAGAACTTTATTAACCAGCATGTGAAGAAGAGCATGACTGAGGGCATGTGTGATGCCGTTATACGCCAGCGGGACATCACAGAGACCGGCAGCAATTTGTGCAAGGACACCAATACCTTCATTGCTGCCACCACAAACCACATTAACCCGGTCTGCGGGGATGCTGGTGAACCCTATGGAAGACATCTGAGAAGAAGTCTGAAACCCTTCCCTATTGTCAAGTGTACCCTGAGTAAAGGAACCAGACAACCCAGATGTGAATACCGTGGCAAGTCTTTCACTAGACGCATCCTGATCAGCTGTGAGGAAGGAGTCCCTGTGCACTATGGTGGGGACCAATAAGTATATTACCTTGTGGGGACATATAAGTATATTACCTGGTGGGGACATATAAGTATATTACCTGGTGGGGACCAATAAGTATATTACCTGGTGGGGACATGTAGTATATTACCTGGTGGGGACATATAAGTATATTACCTATACTCTGTAACCTGCTGTGTGCAGTGATCCTCAATAAACATCAATCAGCATCACACATGTCTTGTCTTTATTTAAAACTGATCATGATCTTAAATAAATAAATCCCTCTATTAGCGAGCACTGAAAGATAATACCTGGGGGCTTTATTTAATTGTCATCTGATTACATGATCAGGCTACAGAGCATTGATGTGAAAGGTCTGTGACCTCTGGGGCTGTAAAATGAATCCATTGAAATGTGCCAGAATCTATAGTTCCTCACATGGCCACTAGAGGCTAGCTCTAAAAAAGGAGTCAAACTTTACAGCCAGTAGTAAAGTATAAACACGTTCACAGCCTGGCACAAAAAAACAGTTGTGGGTCTCTATACTGTAAAGTATCTAGTATCCGTGTTCATGACGACTGTTTATTTAACTAATCAGTTGAAATTATATTAGCCATTGTTTAAATCACATTATTATTGATAGCCAGGAGATATAGGTGGAATAAGGTACTGCTGAGATGGCGATGGCCCCTTCTTCTTCACAATGGCATGTATTTTCACAGTAAGAGACGTTAGAGGTCTCCGCAATAAAGTGGTGTTCTCCTGGTTTACAAAAGAACACAAAGAGTGTATAAGGTTGTTTTAATATGACAGTCAGTCGTCACTGCGTGGGGTTGTGCGTTCCCCCTGACACAGACACCGAGGACCAGTACCCATGCAGCCCGAACCCAGCCAGTAGTTCTCCAGTGAAGGTACAGTAGAAGGTGTGGATGTGTGTCAGTGTGTCAGAGAAGACTGTGTAGAAGGACAGAGAGCCAGCAGGCCTGTCCACATACACTCCTACTCTGTTACTCCCAGAGGAGGAGAGAGGGATGGGTGTTTTTCTCTTATTGTGTCTGGCAGTGTAACCTTTATCATGACACTCTAGAACCCAGGACCTTTTGTTATATCCAAGACGAGAGTCCCCACCCTGTCCTCTCCGGCTAATTCCCCTGTACGCCACCCCTATGGTGACTCTCTCTCCTTCCCAGTCCGTCTCCCAGTAGGAGATCTGGGTCAGCACCTCGCTACACAACACCTGGTCCCAGTAGGTGAATCTGTCCGGGTGGTCGGGGTGATACTGGTAGCCCTCGCGTGCCACCCGTCTGTTGTCCTCGGACAGGAATAGTCGTCTGCTTATTGTGTTCGAGTCCAGCGTGAGTTTACAGCCATCTGGTGAACAGCGTCAGGGGTAACTAACAGGTAACTAACAGGTAATTAACAGGTAACTAACAGGTAACTAACAGGTAATTAACAGTGGTAACTATTATGGGTAACTGGGGTAACTGGGGCAACTAAAAGCGTGAGTTTACAGGCATCTGGTGGAGAACCTCATCAGGGGTAACTAACAGGTAACTAACAGGTAATTAACAGTGGTAACAATTATGGGTAACTAGGGTAACTAACAGGTAACTAACAGGTAATTAACAGTGGTAACTATAATGGGTAACTAGGGTAACTAATATAGTGAGTTTACAGGCATCTGGTGGAGAACAGAGCATCAGGGTATAGCTTAACAAGAGTGGCTGTATATGACATTCCCTGCCACTAGGTGTCATGCAGGAGCTCCATGATCTCAGAGCACAACAAATGCTTGGTGTACCTGCCCACACGTGCACACACACACACACACACACGCACGCACACACACACACACGCACAAGCACACAAGCACACACACATGCACGCACAGTGTCATTTTTCTCTGCTCAGGTTGCCATTACACCACTTGTTTATGCATAGTGAATGTTTACATAGATAATAGATGTCTGTTGCAATTTAAAAGGTTAAAATATTGTATATATGGATATAATATTAATATATCATATTTTATATTTATAATATTATTTTCAACAGCATTCATTATCAGCATTCTAAGTTTTTCAACAGTTTAATATTAAGAAACATAAATATATAGCATTTGTAGAAATATATTTTGCACGATACATAATACATTATGGGAGTTTGGTGCCTTGTTTTTTGGAACAGACCTAAACAACACACTTACATTTCCTCAGACCAGATTTAATCCACACCACAGCTCGGCCCACACTGGGGAGAGAAACATCGTCAGACAACATATTCTCTATGATAATGGAAGTATACATTAGAGGCCATGGCAACAGCTAATGGCAGTCCATCATTGTTACTACAGGACAGGATTTGTCATTTTGCAGAGCCCAATCCAGATGTAGTTAAATGCTGCGGAGCACATCACATATTGTTGTTGTTATATTGTAAGTCTGCATGCAAACCTTTTCAAGTAATACAATCATTCACATTTAATACTTATATGTTCTATACATATCTAAAAATAAACAAATATTCTTGACTGAAAATTGCATATACTGTGGGCTTGAGTGGCAATACCTAACACTGTATTAGTAGGAATGTTGATGATGTAGAACCTATAAAATGACATAAGAGCCACCACAGACACTGTTTAAAGCTAATAACACATGAAGCTGAATCATTAATGGCCACCTCTCTGGTCTCGCTGCTCTGACGGTGTGTTGGATGTTCTCCACTAGAGAGGACATCTTTAAGGTCTCCAGGTGTTGGCTCAAATCTGTCAGATGTTTAGTTAGATCCATCACTTCCGAGGACCAGTGAGGCTCCTGGGGAAGAGATCGCTGGGCTCTCTCCGCTGTAGCCTTGTAGTTCTGCAGGAAGGAGACATCTGGAGCTTCCAGCTGTTCCTCTACAGCCGTGATGGAGTCTGAAACCTCTGCTATCTCTCTACTCAGATCCTCAATCTTCTCTTCCATCACCCGCACCCAGTCTCCTTTAGTTCCCTGGAGGAGCTTTAGCTTCTCCTTAAGATGTTCCAGGGAGGTCTGGGCTTCTGCCTTGTGATGTCGTGCAGCCTCGTCGATGGGTCTGAAGCTGTGGCCGGTGTGTTGCTCTGAATCGCGACAGACGAGACAAACGGGCTGCACGTGCTCCAGACAGAAGAGCTGAAGCTTCTCGGAGTGCAGACTGCAGACCTCTTCACGCTCGGCCTCTAGGAAGGCCTCACACAGGTTCTTCAGAGCCAGGTTACACGGCGGGTCTGTGAAAGATCTTGCCTTGCAAACGGGACACTCTCGCATTACGTTTTCTTTCCACCATTTCGCCATGCAGGCTTTACAGAAACTGTGGCTACAGGACAAGACCACAGGGTTTTCAAATATGTTGTAGCATACAGGACAGGAGAGATCGTTCTTGCTGTGTGGGTATCGAGCAGCCATTCTCTATCTGACTAAAACCAGGAACAAACACCTGTTAAACTGGTCCAGCAGGAGTTCAGCCTTTGTAACGCCCTCTAACACTGATACTGAAAGTGTATGGTACTTTCATTTGTTACAATAACATTATTATATTGGTAATGTCCTGCTTTTACAAGCTCCACCTGCATGGTTTTCCAGTGCAGTTGGTTGAGGGTGGAATTCTCCTGTGGTTGACAATCAACGACAAACGTCAGCTTGTCCGGTTAGGTGAAGGCAGGTGACTCTCAGTGTGTCTCTCCTAAAACAACTGGGAGGAATAATATATTGCTAAGCAGGCCTTAATAGAAACGCACAATGGAGTTTGTGTGTGGTGTCTAAGCTACACAGTGAGAGAAAGATAATGATATACAATAAATATTGATATATACCTGTAGAGAGATGGACAGACAGACAGACAAATGTGCTATGTAGTTTTATATCGACATTTTCTGATTAATTTTGTTTATAAAAATTTAGATGAGAGAGAATTATATAGAGGTAGAGGGAGAGAGAGAGAGAGAAATATATAAAGGTAGAGAGAGGGGGGGAGGGAGAGAGAGGGAGAGAGAGAGGGAGAGAGAGAGATAAAAAGAGAGAAAGAGAAATATATAAAGGTAGAGGGAGAGAGAGAGGGAGAGAGACATATATAAAGGTAGAGGGAGAGAGAGAGGGAGAGAGACATATATAAAGGTAGAGGGAGAGATAGAGGGAGAGAGACATATATAAAGGTAGTGGGAGAGAGAGAGAGGGAGAGAAATATATAAAGGTAGAGGGAGAGAGAGAGGGAGAGAGACGTATATAAAAACCAGGTTCGGTGCAGCAGTGTATATTAGCGGTACATCAGTTAGCAGAATGCTGGCTGTGTCAAGCCTTTGGCGTATAAGCATTGAACCTGTTGTGTGTGTGTGTGTGTGTGTGTGTGTGTGTGTGTGTGTGTGTGTGTGTGTGTGTGACTTCTGAACATGGCAATTTGTCAAATCTTAACGAGGGAGGAGTTGTGTGTGTGTGTGTGTGTAGGAATAGTGGAGGAGGGAAGGGGGGAGGAAGTCGCCGTGGAAACACCGCCAGCGACTTAATAACACACTTCGCAGGTACTTCATTACCTGGCAGGGGGGGGGGGGGGGAATGAGTTTCCTGTGCAAACCAATAGACTTCCTCTCTCGAGTTTACCTCTGGCAATGACACAAACACATGGGGGGAGAGGAAGATGAAGAGGATGAAGATTGTCAAACGACGATGAGGAACAGAGTGATAAAGAGAGCCCCCACAAGGAGAACATGACAACTGTGTTAAAACATGTAAGTCTGGGCGCTCTCATCAATATAAAACTGCGGAGAACCACCCAGTTGTTTCAGCGCTATCAATAACGCAGCAACTGACGAGGAGCCTGTGAGACACCTTGTACAGGTAAACCAGCTCTTGGGTTTCAGAACTTTTAGAAATGTTTTCCCCATCTCCTACAGGGAAGCTCAGGGAAGCTCATCTGCATGCCCGTCGTCCTCCTCGGGGTCTCGACCTGACTGCAGTTAGTCATCGTAGCTGACTATAGTGGGCAAATGCTCACATTCGATGGCGTCTGGCACTTTGGAGAGGTGTTCTCTTCACAGATGAATTGCTTGGCCAGCATACACACCGGACATGTTACCTATTGAGCATGGTCAGGATGCTCTGGATCGGCGTACATGACAGCGTGTTCCAGGTCCTGCCAATATCCAGAAACCACACATCCATGGAAGAGGAGTGGTCCAACATTCCACAATCAACAACCTGATCAACTATTTGTGAAGGAGATGTGTTGCACTGCGTGAGGCAAATGGTGGTCACACCAGATACTGACTGGTTTTCGGACCCCCCCAATACAGTGAAAGTGCACATTATCGAGTGTCCTTGTATTGTGGCCATCCTAGGGCACACCTGTGCAATACTCATGCTGTCTGATCTGCGCCTGGATGTGCCACACCTGTGAGGTGGAGGGATTATCTGGGCAAAGGAGAAGTACTCACTAACACCGATTTAGACAGATTTGTGAACAATATTTGATTGAAATAGGCCTTTTGTGTTCGTAGAGAAAGTATTGGATCTTTGAGTCCAGCTCATGATGAATGGGGGAAGTGTTGCATTAATCATTTTTCAGTGTATTTATCGCTGCTTCACTTGTGTCATTACTTTCTACACAACATCTAATTCACTGTGACATGCTCAGATGTTCTGCACCAATAATACCTCCAACTGGCCCAAAGGCTGCAACATTAAACGAGATACACGTCAAAAATAAAACTATGTTAATCCACAATACAAAACATAACAAACACTGTGAGTGTGTGTGAGAGTGCAATGAATTGTATGCTAACCAAATAAATCACAAAGCTAACATGTGTGTGGTGCCAGGAGGATGCCGTCAGCACACTTCTAATGACGGCACAGGTGCTGTTCAGCAAGGCAGAGAAGCTCCTCCCTCAGCCTTCTATGCAGGGCAGGGATGTCACACCTCCTGCTCATCTCTCTCTCTTTCAAGCCAGCTTTGCATCCATCTATCTCACTCGCCACTCCGCTATAGGCCCTTACAGACCCGTCTCCTGTAAACATAATACATGTAATGACTGGAAGCAAGAGGGGAACAAAAAGTCAGACGTCAAGTTATGGCCTGGGAATGGACCTATAGTTGGAACTACTGTGTGAGTCTAAAATACCACCATATAAGCAGATATTTTCATCAGGTTACACCCCTGAGTAACCTCAAACTATGTTTTATTTAGTAATAGATTCGGTGTAGCTAATACACCATAAAGCCCTCTTTAAATGACGTAGAATGAGAGAGAATGAGAGGAGTGGATGAGAGGAGTTACAGAAGTAATTCCTGTTCAGTGTTCCATGCAACTGTTGGATGTATCTGTTCTCTTTGATACAGACCACTTCATAATACAGAAAAATACAAATACAGTCAAATACAGTCAAATGATACAGTTGCTATGCACCCAGAGAACAGGTTCTCCACAGATATTCAGGGAGAAACAACACACACAAAGTTGGGTATACTGAGAGAATGATGTCTTGTTTTGATCTTGTTAGTGTGACAATTTCACAGTCTCCAGACCAGCAGATGATGTTTGGGACAGACCATAACAGTCTCCAGACCAGCAGATGATGTTTGGGACAGACCATAACAGTCTCCAGAGCAACAGATGAGGTTTGGGACTGACCATAACAGTCTCCAGACCAGCAGATGATGTTGGGTACAGCCAGTTATCCTATCATCCATCCATCTTCATCAGCTTATCCGGAGTCGGGTCGCGGGGGCAGCAGCTCCAGCAGGGGACCCCACATCCCCCTTTCCCGAGCCACATCAGCAAGCTCTGACTGGGGGATCCCGAAACGTTCCAAGGCCAGTGTGGAGATATAATCTCTCCACCTGGTCCTGGGTCTTCCTCGAGGCCTCCTCCCAGCTGGACGTGCCTAGAACACCTCTCAAGGGAGGCGCCCAGGCAAATCCTTACCAGATGACACGTTATCATATCAATCTTCTAATATAACAGAATATCCCTAATACATCTGATGCTATTGCAGAATCTACATTAACCTCTTTAGGAACTGCCATTGTTGTTTTTTAGTCACTTTCTCTGTCTGTCCATCTGTTTACTCCATGGCCGTAGCTATCAGTACGACGCTGATTGGTCACACAACACTTTCCAGCTCTCCAGACTGACTCTGATGAAGCTCCTGAGATCAGGATGGTCCCGAGAGGCCAAAGAGTACAGCAGACACAACAGATTGTCAAGACTATGGACTCCACGACTGCCAAAGAGCTATGACGTGCAGAACGGCTTTGTTGGGGTCTCTCTTTCTAGTTGTAAATCCAGTACAGGGCATGTGATACAGCAGCTGACCATAAAATGCTATTTTATCACCATTTCATTCTTTAAAAACATTTTCTGTGTATGTAGGATAAAATGTTAAACAATTAAAACACAATACTGACATTATCCTCAAATGTAAATATTGCAGTCACTTAATTCCCAATTTCATGCTTTGTGCACAATTTAGATGTGATTTAATCCCGGCTACATTTTCTCTGTATCGCAAAATAATTTAGACTACAGTGAGGGTCCTTGTTATTACACCAGTGTCCACAAGATGGCGGCATTCGTTGCATTATGCGCTTATGTGTCACTGAAGATGTAGCGCAAATCAAATCAAGTGTTCTTACATGAAAATGATTGACTAGTCTAGAGGGCATCTCTAAACACTTCGAAGTTCAGAATCAAATTGAGCAAAACTGTATTGGACTGGATTAGCCAGGCTAATATAGTCAGTCAATGTTAAATGTAATATAGGCCTAAATATTATGCTAAAGTCTACAGTTTTTAAGGCTGCAGGAACCAACAATGACTATTAATAAAGGAGTACAATTGAATGACCAATAAGGCTAGAAGGTAATGTCAGTCTCCAAGTGCTCTGGTACAATTTACACCTGCAGGACAGTCATTTATTTAACGATTCATTAAACGTGACGTGTCCCACGGTGAAGATGAACATTCATGCTCTACAGACCTTTTTTTTTTCTCAATATGGGCTAATTAATTCACATGGGCTCATGCACGGAGCTCGGTGCTTGCGCCTGGACGCACCAAACAGATGCACTTGCTTAAACTCCCAGGAATCCTACAGTAACTCCTAACCTAATTGGTTTGTAAATAGCCTCCCTAACCAAGGATTTATTAACTTTACACGCACGAAAAACCTCGTTCTGTGCCTGATCGGCCACTGATCAGCCCGAGCCGCCGTGTGCGTGTACCATAGGTAACGGACTGTACACACATGATTGACTCGCAGACAGAACGCCCGAGATGGATCTGGGCGTCAGACTGGTCGAATGCGTGTAGCAGGTGAAACAGTTGGTGAGGACGGGAACGATAGATAAACCCACTTCAAGGTCCACGGAAAACCTGGATTTTGAATGCTGAGATTTACCTCTGACTTGCCTGTTAGCTCGTCCAGGGCGAAGACTACTCTCGGGAAATTCCTGTGCTCGGCGCAGGTGCAGCGAGATGCCGAAATCCTCCTAACTTTGTGGACCGCCGTGATTTTCCCTCAACGTGGGTCTGACGCGTAGTTAAGTGTGTTCCGAAAAATTACGAAAATGAATCCCCGTTGGTAGATGTGGTCTTTTATTTTATTGGAGCGATTTCATGGCGGACCCTGTCGATGTTATCACGGTGGAGGGTGAAATATGAGTCTGGACCGCTGTTAATTAAGACAGGCGTGAACAACGAGGAATGACAAAGCTATCTCTGCTTTGGTCACTGTTGGAAAGCGCACTCTTGTTTTTAGAGAAACTTTGAACGGGACGTTTGAGGACAAGGCAGTCTCGCCAATCATGTGGACTTGGAAATAAGGAAACGCCCGTTATATTAATATATTTGATCTGTGGAATCTGTGATTTCTGGTGTTCTGAACAGGGAGGATGTGTTTGCATATAGTGGACACGTTTTCAGAAGGAATAGGCGAACGTCCACGTCCCGAAACCTCTGGGACCACAGGTGTTGTAAATCAAAAGGTAAACTAGTAGTTCTGTGAGACAGAGTTAAACACTTTTTCTGTGAAAAATCATTACTGTGTTACTCTCTTTCGTATATACACAAACTAGGGTGTGTGTGTGTGTGTATGTATGTATGTATATGTATGTGTGTATATATACCTGATTTTATAACATTTGTAAATATCACAAGCCTACATGTAAAATTAAGTTTATAATATTTATAACTCTCTGAGTCTACCCCCCTTCTGTTTATGCAGTGACTCCAAACCAACTCCCAACATGCCGAGCTGCGGCTAGAGTCCTCTTCCTCGTACGCCTCCTGTCCCTCGCTTCCTCCCTCTCTCCCCTTCCTCCTCCCCCACCCTCCTCCTCCCCCCACCCCCACAGCCCACATGCAGGCCAGGAGGAGGTATCTGCTTGTGTCTGTGGGGGCCAGCCTTCTCCTCGTCCTCTACCTGTGGGGGCTGCAGATGGGAGATCTGGACCTCCACCACCCGGACGACCTCCACCACCTGGACCACCTCCACCATCAGGACCACCTCCACCAGCAGGACCACCTCCACCACCAGGACTACCACCACCCGTACCACCTCCAACAGCAGGACCACCTCCACCACCAGGACTACCAGCAGCAGGGCCACCTCCACCACCAGGACCAACTGCACCATCAGGACTATCAGAACCAGGACTACCTCCAGGGCCAGCAGCAGCCCAGCCAGGTGCTCCACTGGCCCCCCTCGTGGCCCCAGGCCCACAGGGGCCCCTCCAGGGAGCCAGGGCCCTGGCCTGAGACCCTCCAGCCGCTGGAGCCGTACCTGGAGGGCGGGGAGCAAGAGGTAACCCTACATCTTGTCTATATAGATCTATGGTGTCATGTTCTGTAGAGACTGTCCATCTGGTCAAAGATATGTCCTGAGGTTGGTGGGTGTGGTTTAGTCCAACAGTGCTGTGGGAATTGTGTTAATGAGGATGCTTGTATACATCAGTGGACTTATTAATTTGTCCCGATTCAGAGAGGAAGTGCTCTGCTAAATGAGATTTAACCATGCACTGCCCACAAGGCGACAGCAGTCTATTACACAGATCTGTTCTAATGAGCCGCTCACCTCCTAACGGAGCAGGATAGCTGGTTAGCTGGTTAGCAGGCTGGCAGATTAGCAGGCTGGCATGTTAGCTGGTTAAATGGAGATAAAGCACAGAGCATCTACAACACCCCTCCCCCTTCCCCCATCTATCTGTGTTTCGGCGAGAGAGAGAGAGTGTGTGTAAGTAGAGAGGGAAGGAGAGAGAGATGCCTTCTCTAACCAATATCAGGAGATTCAGGACTCAACATATCAACACATGAGAGAGAGAGGGGGAGAGAGACTCACTGGTGTCTCTCTCTCTGGTGTCCTACAGCCTTGTTAACCTCCTCCAGTCATATCATGTGTGTCAGTAGTACTGTACGTAAACATTACTCTGTACATAGCCCCCCCTCTATACCAGCAGTGTAAACATTACCCTAGCCCTCCCTCTATACCAGCAGTGTAAACATTACTGACTATAACATCATTAGATACATGCTTTACAAGTATGTTGACACACTCAAGTTAGACAACAAGGACTCAGAGATGGGTACTTTTATCTAACTTTTATCTGTGTGTGTGTGTGTGTGTGTGCGTGCATGCGCGCGTGCAGGAGGACAGCCCCTTGCTGCAGCATCAGCACACGTCGCCACGGGAACGGCGCTCGGTGCAGGACCACATGTACCGCAGCCGACGCTGCCGCATGGAGACCTGCTTCGACTTCCGCCGCTGCCAGGCGGACTTTCTCGTCTTCGTGTACCCGCCGGCGCGGGGCGGCGAGCCCGGCGCCCCGCCCTCCGTCTCCCCCGCCTACCTCAAGGTGCTGGCCGCCATCCGGGCGTCCCGCTTCCACACGGCCGACCCGGCGCGCGCCTGCCTGCTGGTGCTGGCCGAGGACACGCTGGACCGGGACCGGCTGTCGCCGCAGTACGCCCAGGGCGTGCGCGCCCGCCTGCAGAGCCTGCCCACGTGGCAGGACGGCCGCAACCACCTGGTGTTCAACCTGTACGCCGGCAGCTGGCCCGACTACGCCGACGACGACCTGGGCTTCGAGGCGGGCCAGGCGCTGATGGCGCGGGCCAGCGCCGATGCCACCGCCTTCCGGCCGGGCTTCGACGTCTCGGTGCCGCTGTTCCCCCGGGATCACCCGCAGAGGGCCGGGGGCGGGGCCCCGAGCACGCCCTCTTCCAGGAAGTACCTGCTGGTGTTCAAGGGGAAGCGCTACCTGACAGGCATCGGCTCAGAGACGAGAAACGCGCTGCACCACGTGCACAACGGGCGCGACATCGTCCTGCTCACCACCTGTCGCCATGGCAAGGACTGGGAACGCCACAAGGACGCACGCTGTGACCGTGACAACCAGGAGTACGCAAAGTAAGTACCCCCCTTGGCTGGGCTCTTTATCTTGTCGCTGCGGTTGGCTGTTTACACCGTTTAAGAGCGCTGCTCTTTTACGACTGATTTACACGCTGTTGGCTATGTTGTGGAATGTTGCGATGCTATGTTGCATTAATATGTTGCGTTGCTATGTTGCGTTGCTATGTTATATTGCTGCGTTGTTGTTATTTAAAGCTATGTGTTATATTGCCGTGTTTTTATCATTAATTGCTATGTGATCTCTTGACGTCTCATTAGCAGTGACTGTAATCGGTGCGGTGTGTCTTTATATAGGTGTTGGTTATACTGAAGCTGTTGGTGAGGTTTCTCTGAGGCTTCCTGTGCTCCTATCTAGGCACTGGCTTGCATGGTGTGTCTAGGCTAGACAGTGAAGAGGTAACTGTGTATCAAGTACATGTCTCTCTGCATCAGGCAGTTTTGTTGGTGGTTGTCATGGTTGCAGCGTGGTGAGCTCCTGCGGAACGCGTCTCTGCTCCCGGCCAAGAGGAAAACAAGCAGTTAAATTGGTGTGATGATTGATTGTGCAACACGTTACTGGAGGGAGTGCTTCTCTGGAGCTGTGTGATGCAGCTGAACGCTGAGCTTTCATGGAGGCATCTCGCTGCCATCTTGGGACTGAACTTTACCAGAGGCCCTCGGTGGGACACTGTGTTTTTGTGTGTGTGTGTGGTTTGTTTATTGGTATGCGGTTTGTGTGCATGCATGTGTGTAATTTGCATGTGTGGGTGCATGTGTGATGGTATGCAGGGTGTGTGTGTGTGTGTATTGATGACACACTGAAAGCAAAGTGGTGATGAGGCAGCTGTACTCTTCAAAACAGAGGCAAGGCGTGATGTTTAGAGACAGAGAGAGAGATTCACTGTTTGAAGTGTTGCTGTGAGCCCACAGACCTCCCTCCCGTGGACTGGAGCGAGGGGTACAATGAGAGCATGCCAGGCTGTTTGAGCGTGATCGCTCTACAACCCTCTGTTGCTTGAATCTTTATGCCTCAGATATTTATTCACATGTTTCAGGGAAGCTACTCTGACAGCACAACATATTTCTCCCCCCACAAGCGCTTGGCTTTTCTGAAGAAAGTACCTTTTAAACTGTAGCTTCTGTGTAACATGTAAGAGCGGCCCAACACTAACTGTTACTGCAACATGTCTGACTGTCACCCTGAGCTAGGGCTGGGCGATAGGAACCAAAAATAATATCCCGATATATTTAGGTTGAATCCCGATACACGATATATATCGGTATTTTCTATAAAGCGGGCTAAATCAGTCAGGCATAGAGAAAAAACAGGAAATGTGATATTTATTATTTTTAGTGACATTAATTGACATGTGAGATTTCTCTGGTGTCTCCGCCCCTTTGACACTCTGAACGCACTAAGTGCAGGCATGGAGGGAGAGACCAACAAATCTAAAAAGTCATGAATAAATGCATAATATAACTATATTGACATAAACGATATTGTCAAATTGTATATCTCTTTTGAAAAAAATTCCTATATAAAATATATATATATATATACATACATACATACACATCGCCCAGCCCTACCCCGAGCTGCTCCTTATGTTTATTTAATCAGTTTTATTCCAACAAGAGTATTTATGTTACACACTGCAACAGTAGAATACCAAACACTCCACATTTGATAACACAGAATGCAGAGAGCAAGAGAAACCAGATCACAGTACAGAGTACATGCTGTGGTATGGTACCAAATGGTGCCATTCTGACTTCCCTGCTAAACCCCACTCCTGCTTGTGTAGTGCTTGCTTCTCTCTGTTTGTCATGAATACAGACTGTCCTGGTCCAAATGTCTTGAGTACGCTGTACCATGATCTTTACACTTTCAAACCAATGAAATCTCATGATGTTTCCTCATACATTTCGTTCATCTCCTCAAATTATAGGAAATTACGGTAAGTGATCGTGTTTTTTTCTTTTATAATACAGCTATTGATTTAATCTGAGTGTTTTTACAACGAAGGGCATTCGAATAAGATATTATGGCACGCTATATTACACCTTTTGGATTTGCATTTTGATATAAATATAATATTCAATTAAGTGTTGCTCCACTATATAAATATGTCAGAATTAAGTCTAGAAGTCTACTAATGAGCATCCCATCACGTGTTGTTCTAACACAATGTTACAGGAATATTATAATCATGTATATTAATGATCTCTAAGAATAAATATGAAATTGAACACTTGTCATGAATGCGGTTGTGGACAGTCTGATTGTTGTGTGGTTTCACACATGGGATCCCCATGGGCAGAGAAACCCAACGAAGATGTTGAAGCCTCAAAGCAGTCGATAATTGCCATCCAATTGAATTAAGATGAAGGAGGCTTCCCCTACTGTGCCTGCTCCTAAATACTAATGTTTACTGTAACTCTTAAACCTACACTTAAATACTAGTGTTTACTGTAACTCTTATACCTACACTTAAATATTAGTGTTTACTGTAACTCTTATACCTACACTTGACTACTAGTGTTTACTGTAACTCTTAAACCTACACTTAAATATTAGTGTTTACTGTAACTCTTAAACCTACACTTGACTACTAGTGTTTACTGTAACTCTTA
Source organism: Typhlichthys subterraneus (assembly GCA_027564835.1). Classification (NCBI taxonomy): domain Eukaryota; kingdom Metazoa; phylum Chordata; class Actinopteri; order Percopsiformes; family Amblyopsidae; genus Typhlichthys; species Typhlichthys subterraneus. The sequence continues at coordinate 21,333 of JAODUH010006630.1, forward strand.
CACTGACACTTAAATACTAATGTTTACTGTAACTCTTATACTGACACTTAAATATTAGTGTTTACTGTAACTCTTATACCTACACTTGAATACTAGTCTTTACTGTAACTCTTATACCTACACTTGAATACTAGTCTTTACTATAACTCTTACACTGACACTTAAATACTAATGTTTACTGTAACTCTTATACCTACACTTGAATACTAGTCTTTACTGTAACTCTTATACTGACACTTACATACTAATGTTTACTGTAACTCTTATACTGACACTTAAATATTAGTGTTTACTGTAACTCTTATACCTACACTTGAATACTAGTCTTTACTGTAACTCTTATACTGACACTTACATACTAAT
>JAODUH010006640.1:0-10284 GCA_027564835.1 Typhlichthys subterraneus
GCTGCTCCGCCAAGCCAGCCCGAGGCCGCCCCCGCCCAACACCAAGTCCCACCCCAAGCCCTGTTCCCGTCTCAACCCTTATTTTTGTTGCCGCGGAGATCGTCTGAACTGTTTCCAGAGCCGCTGCCTCTCAGCCAATGCGGCGCAGACCGCTATGACTCACACCAATTTGGTCCCCCCCCCCAACCTTACTCCCCACATCCTCCTCCCCGGTACCAGAGCAATTATCTCGTTCTGGACATTTACATCCCCTGCCAGGTTGCGGCCAGCAGGCCTTCGTTGTCACTGAGCCTGCGGGTTATAGTGAAACGCTCCTCCACATGTAGGCGGGTGGTGGAATAGTAATGTGTGGCGCGTGGTCCACATTACTGTCTGTCGCCATGTCGACCGCATGTGTTCATGTGACTGTGATGCATCCCGTCACTCTGGCTGTGCGTTTCAAACTTTACCTTTACACATTTAACCCTGTACGTTGCCTTACGGAAAAAATGCAATAATATTGAAAGCATGTGGCATTCGAAGCGCAACGCAGACCAGTGTGACATTCCCAATGCGTAGATTCGGACTGCCACATTGACAATGAACGACTTCTGGCGCAACGCAACGCAACGCATTGGACGCAGAGGATCAAATCTTAAATCCTGTAAAGAACCCGTTCGTATCATCGCAATTTCCAACTGTAATTTTGGGCAGATTTGTCTCCCTTCCAGCCGAACAGTTGGAGCTGCACTTTCTTTTAAAAATGCGCTAACATGATTGACTCTGTGGGTAGTTGTGGCAGGATACTGTAGGTCAGAGATGATTGGTTACAGTCCAGAAATGATATCACACCTGGGGCCAAATCTTACTCGGCTGTTTTACACTATGATATCTTTTTTTTTTTTTTTTCTTCTCAGAAAGACTAAAGGAGGGGTTAGATCGATTTTAAAGTATAGTCTACCCCTTTCTGGCCCATTGAGACATCACAACTGACCACATAACTAGAAAATAAATAATAATATGATAATATAAAAAAGTATTTAAAAACTAAATCGTATACGGTATTTACTTTCTGTGGTCATAATAAGAAATTAAAATGGTAAATCTATAGGAATCAATCAAATTGTGGCAGGAACTTTGACCTTCTGTTTTTCTGGAAGCCATTATGCTGTTATTCATCAGAAAAAACATTTCATTTAGTCAATACTTTTCGCCCTTCTAAGTGAACTTGTTGGCAGTGCTGAGGTTATAAATGCCAGGCCACCCACTCCAAACCCTGAAAGCATACTCCATCTGACCACAGCCAAAGGTTCATCCTAGGTGTTTGTATTGATGAAAGCAAAGTGTTAAGCGCAGATTAAAGGCAGGAAAAATTCATGTTCGTGGCTGACCCCTCTCATTCTGGCTCCGCAACATTTTTTAAAACCTTCCTTTTGGCAACTCGAGAAAGAACATTGGAAGTTTCCCTCCAGACATGGTCCCTCGCTAACAAGACACCCCATCCTTCCCCCATACTGTTCCACAGGTAGCAGATCTGTTGTTTCTTCCATGTGCTACAGTAGGTACTGTAACACGAGACAGTTTAAAATCCTAGACCAGTGATGTTCAACAAGCACTTTACAAGAAGCTGCTTGAAACAGTTAAAGTGGCATTGCTTGGAACATCACAAAATAAATATAGTCACAATATATGTTTTGTTCTGTTCTCTAGAGTGGGCAGTTTACATCTCTTAATATTTTCTGGTCTACTTTAATGACTCCAGATATACAGTTCCAATTTTCTTTACTTCAAGATGTTGGAAGTAATTATTTTACAGTATCTTTTCAAGGTTATTTATTTAAGTTCGATATTAGTTTGACACAAATATTTGCAAACAAGCCACTGGCATGCATGGGTTTGAATTGGATTACATTCCAGTCATGTTTGAGCTCCAACAAAGTAAAAGTCGAAGCACTTTGACTGAAGTGAAATATCTCGGCGACAGTGATGGTAGACTGAAGTGAAAGTTTAATAATACAGGATCAGGCAATAAGTCTCAATAAACAAGTCTGAACAACTCAGCTTGAAAATGTCATGGCAATAAGGCGACAGCTGTTCAAAAAGGCACATTTAATGGGAACACGACTCACTGAGTTATAATGGGAAAAGGTCTTAATAATAAGACAAGTCTTCATTGGTGCAGCGGTAGCAAGAGTATGACCGACCGTAAGTCTGATTCAATAGAAAATACCCAATATTCACAAAGATCAGCCAATATGCTTATTTACTTATTTATATTAACATAAATAATGATTTCCATGTACATACAGTATCTTTCACATACAGTAGTCACCTCGAGTCAGAGAAGGACATTCATGAGGACATTCTGGATATTATAATCCCATTAATCTGGGGAATCATGTCACATGACACAATGTTGTGGAATTCAATAAATACTGCACCTATAATATAATTTAATAAAAGTTCAGACGGGTGCATGACCACAACAAAATTGTATTTTTTTACAGAATATTGGTTGTGTTGACCTGAGATTATACAGCATAAACTCCACTTTATAATGCACAACTCTCAAATCACACCTGTTACCTGCTGTCATGCTCACACAACCATCTCCAACATGGCGGTCGGATGCGAGCAACGCAAACATCAGGGCACATTGAGTTCTACCCACCGTGTTCTGGTCTGTGTTCAAGTGTGCCCACCACGGCTAATATGATTCATGGGGGGGAGATCAATCAGGAAAGCTCCAGAACGATGTGTAAACGATGACTACGACGCGCTGAACCCCCCCCCCCCAAACACCTCTGTTGTGCCGTTTCATCCCAAGGTGTCTTCATCAACATATTGAACAACAGGTGTTGTTTGTAATGGATTAATTGTCATTGTCTGCAGAGAGAGAGAGAGAGAGAGAGAGAGAGAGAGAGAGAGAGAGAGAGAGAGAGAGAGAGAGGCGACAATAAATAAATAAATAAAGAATTATCATAATTAAGCTGTCATTTCTCACTTGATGCAAACTGTTATAATACGTCGTTATATTACTTGTAGCTAGTATTGAAAATGGATAATGCCCGCTCTGCACGGCTGTATTAAAGCAATAATATACCTCACAAGTAAAATGCCTGCCGCTAGATCATAAAAGAGCAGCGTGCATGCTATTACTGTATATGTGTGTGTGTGTGTGTGTGTGCGTGCATATGTATTCTGATTTGCAGATAATGAAGATGAAATAGCATTCATTTGAAGATCAACCACTGGTATATACGTGTATATACAGTATATTCAGTAGTACAGTGTACAGTATACAGTAATAGGCACACACTGAAATATCCTGCCCTTAATAGAAAGCTTAAAAATACTGTTCTTCCACAGATCTTCCGAGCTTCCCTTTGTGAGGCTGCTGTGAGAAATCTCAAGCCCCCCTGAATCCTCTTCACCCTCCCTTCCCCATCCTGTTGTGTGTTGATGCAGCAGAGTGAATTTGTACAAAATGTGCTTGACACCCAAACAGCCCCCTGCAACCTATGGGAGCGGGGCGCACAATAGGGGGCTTGGCAGCAATCCCCGATTTTTACAGCGACTCTTGGCTGTCACACCTCCCGACATCCTGCATGTGCTCAGAAACCTCTTCCTGTACCGCCGCTGCCTCTGTATTTCTGTTTAATGCGCGTGTACGTGCGCGCACGCACGCACGCACGCACACACACCAGAGTCTAGACTCTCCGATATTTCAGACACTTGTATATAAATCCAATATTGCCTCTCCATGCTGGCCTGCAGCAGCTAATAACAGCAAGATAGAAAAGTGTATCTGAGCTTATCACTGTTGCTTTTCCATCCTATATTCGCTAACTAACATCATTGCTATTGTTAGCACTTTGAGTAGGACAATAACTACCTACCTATAATTAAAATGTCTGTTCTGTGATGGACTGAACAAACTTAGGCTACAGTATAAAGAGTTTAATAAACAGTGCAGTTTATCCACTAGTACACTGTATATACACTATATACACTATATACACAATAAGATATCATGTTATGTTTGTTCTATTCCTACTATTAACAACTGAAATAATAGCTTTCCATGAGATTTATATAAAAATGCATTTTTATACAGATTAAAGACTGAAGAGAGCAGCAACAAAGATAGCTAAAGCTCACATTGTTGGGCATTACTGTATTTAGCTTATGTATCCTAACAGGCTACTTGCCTGCTACTTGAAATCATAGGCTACACACAGCCTATACCGAAATATAACTGAAACTTTTTAATTTTATGATTTCAAGTAATTACATTTTAACATGTCTTGATTGTCTATTGATTATTTATCTACAACCAGGAGCTACTATTTGCGCTGAAATTGCATGCCCATATAGCTAAAAATCTCCGTAGTCTTGCCATGACAGTCAATGACCAAAGTCTTCATCCTATGATGCCAAAGGCTTTCTAACGCTTCGAAAAGTGACGAGAAAGGTTCTTGACCAAGCTGCAGTTTGTGATGAATTGGGAGTGAGAACATGTTGATTAAAAAGACAATATGCAGGTGGACATATGGCAGCTTATGACGTTGCTCTGTTCTTTGTACACACATACCTTGTAACATCTGTGTTTTATTCAAACAGTTGATACAACTGTTTGATATTGAACCTGTGTGTGTAGTCCAACTGTAGATACACAGACAAACATAAATAGCTCTGCTTACAAGACCGATTAAACATTTTTTAAATAATAATGAAGGTAATGAGTAGAACATTACTTTTCAATTACAGCTTAAACTGCTTTGAGACACGCATAATTGTTATAAATCTTAAAAATGTACATTTTTGTACTGAACTGAAATACTATTTATTTAGAAACACTGTAAACAATGAACATTTCGATATGCAGGAATCCTAATATTTGATTCACAGTGAGGAAACCTAATACGAGGACTGTAATTTAGTAATAAATAAACAAGAGAACGCCAGTAGGCATTAATCAAACATTAATGTTACAACGTAGCACTGAAATTCCCAGGCCATAAACAAAAACCTTACATTGCATAACCACAAATGTATAACAGAGTCGCAAGGTAGAGAATTCTCTGGAGTGAGAGATTTGTATGATGCAATGCATCAGGAGACATATTACCTCAGGAAATGTCACACTAGCTGGCCAGCTGTGATAAATAATGCAACAAAAATACATCAACGTGATGTTTTACTTGTTTTACATCTGTAGCTGTCAACCTTGATCAATAAGAATGCACTGAAGGCGATGGAACATAAGCATGTGTACCCTGTAGAACGCAGACACGTTTAGAGAGTAGTCCAGCCCTTAGGGGACAACAAATGCTGTTCATTTGACCCAGGGAATGTTGTGCTCCACAACGGTTGGCAACAATTGTGTTATCAGATGGTATATCCTCATGCTGTATCCATGCCATAACCATATTCGGAGACTAGAGAGCGTAATGTCAAGCTATTTGAAATTCAAATCCCTTTTTTTCAGTGACTGTTCAGGTAATACCGGCATGGCTGATCAAAGAGCAATCTAACAATGTTGCTGTCAAACCATGCCGAGCCGTTTTAGTGTGCCATTTGTAGATATGGATTTCACATTATTGACACATGACATAATGACACATTTCAACGAAGACACAATATCGCTGTCACCTACAGCACACCTCATTCTTTGTAAGAAGAAAGCTTAAAATGGCGGCACATTAATACAGAAAATGTTCTGTTTACTTATGAATATAACATTACAAGTGGGGGTGATTCATCTTGCTTAGGAAACACTTTGTAAACTAACTTCAAAGCCTTTCATTTGTCTGTTTAGCTAAACTACGTTCTCAGTCACTGTGCCTCACATCAAAACCACCTTTGTGCCTGTCCATATCTATATTATTAAGATCGGGATATTTAACCCAGCGCTACTGTAGGTGTGCAAGTCACTGCTTTGTTTCACTGATACCTCAGTTTGGCCATCAGCAGGCTCCATCTGATGTGGCCATGTGTGATTAGCATCAGTGAACTACGGAGCGCGCCAGGAATTAGATCCCCGCTGTCATTAATAAGAACGGGAGACCGAGCGTAAAGCTCAAGGCTGCCCTATGTGCTGCTGATGTGGTATGCTCCAGAGGCCTCACAGGGGGGTCTCTCTGATGTAAAGGATTGTGCTCTGTATTCTACTCTGCAGCCTGGCCAGGGTGCAGTATAGTGTGCGATCTGAGATCCATTACTCTTGCCTTTTACGAACGGGGGTCGCAACACACTTACATTTAAATGTATCTGTTTTGGACCGTCTCCAAAAAGACACTTTCTGTTTGGGAAGTAAGTTAATGCAGAGCCGTTTGGGTTGCCATGCCTATACTCTGCTTCTCCCTTGGGAGATAACGTGAAGAACATGTCAGCTTTTGTTTTGTGTCGCAGTGAGCTAACTTGGCCATTGCCTTTTCAATGAGGTCAGGGGGCATATTATCGCTATGCAACCACCTGAGTTGTCTTGCGGTGGTGACCTAACATCTTGATTCACACCTTTTATTAATAATGCTCTTTTACCATTTCTTTTAGATGTTTTGGGTTGACCGGGTTTCTCAAAAAATTACATGTTTCTTTAAATATCGATTTAAATTATTTGTTGCAGACCATTACATTTGCAGAAGCTACCAGTTAGCTTCAGAACTGCCTTACTTCACTATGTAACATCTCAGAAATGCCTGTTTCCAAGCTTTTACAGTACGTATCAAACATAGTTTGAACTGACCACACATCGAAAATCTATGGACTATTTGTTCCACACTATCAACTTTGGATTTCTAACATTTAGATTTGAGAGTTGGCTGTAATATTGATGAACGTAATAATACTACTACTACTATTAATAATACTAATAATAATAATACTACTACTACTACTACTACTAATAATAATAATAATAATAGTACTCATAATAATAATAATAATAATAATACTAATAATCATTGTCATCATGAGTATATACTCTAATGCAACCTAAATGCAGAAGCCTGCTGCAGCATCTGCGAGCGCAACATGGCTCCTGACAGCCCCAGGACGAGCAAACAACTCCCTGTTGTTGTCGCCTACTGCCCAAACCCTTTAACATCATCTCCCGGGGGACAGGACAGGAGGGCTTTGGGGGGCTCGGGGGGCGGTGTGTGTGTGTGTGTGTGTGTGTGTGTGGGGGGAGGGGGGGGGTGTTCGGAAATCATTTGGCTGAGGTAACAAAGTAGATTAGTCTATTTATCTATTGGCTTCCCATTCCTCTTTCTTCTCACCAGGGGGCCATGTCAGTGTCAGTCACAACCCTCCACCCCGCCCCCCCTCCCTTCCCCCGTCCGGGCTGTCGATGCTGATCATACTCACCGCAGCGCCGCGCAGGGGAAGAGGATAAAGCATCTGAGGGGAGATTAGCATCTCGCGGACAACGCCATGAATATATTCAACGTGCGGCAGAGAACTGTGGCCCAGCTGTTGGAGGGAGCATTCCACGTTTCCATCTTTCACGCGAAAGGCAATAATTGTTTGAATGAAAGCAATGCATATTATATTTTCATTTCCCCTCCAGGTTTCGTATATCGGCAGCAGCTGACTTTGTGGGGATTTGACTGAGCTAAAAAAAAAAAAAACACTGTGGTAATACAACGTTGGGGCCCACGCGAGAATAATGTTCTCGTCATGGGCCCGCGTTGTTAGCGTTCTGACAACGGGCACTGTAGAATGGGAGCAGGTGTAAACTAATACCAAATCACATTTCACTTCAATATATCACAAAGACAAGGAACAATCATCGGGACATTTCGCTAAATGTCCCGAAATAATGGCAACATCCATTATTCGCATTCAGCTCTAATTAGCTTAAGTATACTGTATATACTTTGCATGAAACGAAAAACTATATTTTAAGGATGCCTGATTGCAGCAGCTAGGCATAACTGTATATGGAGAAGTACAATTATTTGCTGCATGCTGTGCTTTACCTAAGTGACGTCAGTGCAATACAGTCAGCGTCTGTGATGGATACGGACGTACGCCGCAGTTCATCAAGTGGCTTAATCGCAAGAAAGCAGAATGTGTCACGTACTTGTACAATAGGCTGTGATTACTGGCACGCGGAGCACTGTGGAATCACAGTAAGGCAAATGGTGTAGGGTGCAAATACTGGCATTGTGCCATCGCTCTGATAATTCCCCAAGTTAGAGCATGCTGCATCATGCACAATACGGCCTACTGGCCTTTAGCATCAGTGGAGAAAACAGTTTTTTACATGTCAACAGGACTTATTAAAGGTAAAGTCAGCAGCTATTGCAAGCTTTTTTTTTACAAACGCACAGAGAACAGTAATCCAGCTAAATGTGAGGAGATATTTTGTGAATTTAACAAAGTGTGTACTATTATCTTACAATAGATAATAGTACACACTGTGTGGGGTGGCTCTGCAGAGGGTGCGGAGGAATATTGTTTTGATTTGAGCTTGAATTTAGCAAGCGTGCTTGAGAATGACTGAACCTGTCTCTAAAAGCTAACGTCTGTCACGGAAAAGAAAAAAAATATGTTCATTACTGTAAACTGTTCTTATTAATTTTCACTCATTAGAGTCATTTTAACATTCTAGATTTGCCATTATATTTCACACAAAATATTACAAGACGGGTGCATACCATATGACAGTACAGCTATACAGTAGCGCACCCCCAACACTAAAGCCTTTTATACTGTTGCGCACTTCCAATGCTAAAACTAAAGTCTCGTAGGCTAATAGTGAAGGTACCTCTGCTGTGTGCTCTTATCCAGAGAATATCAGCTCCTGGGGGTCCCTGAGAGTACCCCCACACTGCAGAAGGGAGCTAGGGGCCTTGAAGATACAATCTTATCTCCTATTATACAAGCCTAAAAAAAAACAAAGCAAAAAAAAAAACACATAAATCCTTATCAGCGTAATGTGCAACACACGTATTGAGTCATTGTGTTAAGTCTATAGTAAATGAAATATGGGTACAATTATCTAGTCGCCCGTTATTAGAATTGGCAGCAAGATGCTTAATGGAGCCGGCACTGTAGAGCGATGTTATGGTTGTTAAGGCTTCATGTGACGTCCAATGACTCTTGTCACTGCTCCTGTTGACCTAATTCAATTTTCTTTTCAATTACCTGTAGTACATTACCATCACAGCCATTGGTATTGTGGTATAAATCACCCTGCCGGACCCTGTGGCTACAGTCGACAGGCACCCTGCCTGGTGATATAGAGACGTGCGACGTCTGTACCTCCACCCTCAGCGCCCCCAGCGTCTCGCTTAAATATAGTTTAAATTAGAGGAAAAGAACACAACACGCTCGTGTCCCACATTATAGCGGAGACACTTTACTGTACAGAGACCTTGACTAGCGACAACCACAAGGAGATGCTGGCTGGCGACGATCAAAGCTAAGTCACTTGGGGAAAGAAATCGCTCTCGATTTGTACCTGAAAATCGTCCAGGAAAACACATTCAACTGTCAGTGTGTTAGCCCCTTCTGCCAATCATGCCGTCGACCTGAAAGGTTGTGGCAGCTGCAGCTAACTGAATGCTGGTCAACTTGTAGGAGATCATTGACTGGATTCTGTCACCTCGACGTCCCACTGAGGTGTGAACATTGATTTCTTTTCAACGGGGGAAGTACAGATTCACTCCGGCTACTTCTCTGGAAGTGAATCAGCTTGAAGCAGACCAGATGTGTGAGCACCCTTTATTCAATAAGCCTTCCTAGCTGGTGGTGGTTCCCGGTGGAGTGAAATGTACGCATGAGCACATATAGGGTATGACATGACATACAGACCTTCTTTAAAAAACAGCCATCAGAGGTGTTTTGATGCAGCAAATGGAAGTTGTGTTTTACCTTTAAATAGCAAATAGTCAAAGTGCGGTGGTCCTCGGAGCAAGTTTACCATCCTGAACACCTGACCTTAAAGTGAAACCTCTCTCTCTCTCCCTCCCTCTCTCTCTCTGTCTCTCTAACTCTCGGTCTCGCTCTCTCTCTCTCTCTCTCCCTCTCTCTCTCTCTGTCTCTCTAACTCTGGGTCTCTCTCTCTCTCCCTCCCTCTCTCTCTCTCTGTCTCTCTAACTCTCGATCTCTCTCTTTCTCTCTCTCTCTCTCTCTCAAAGCTGTTTACAGTCAATAATGATGGGATTATATTTTGTATGTAAAAAAAATATTTAAATGTTTATATTTGATTGAAACATAAAATGGAATATACGGTTATCTAATTAAAGTGCTGTTAAAACTCCCTCTCCCTCTCTCCCCCTCTCTCTCTCTCTCTCT
>JAODUH010006640.1:10294-31721 GCA_027564835.1 Typhlichthys subterraneus
CCCCCCCCCCCCCCCCCCCCCCCCACCCCCCTGGCTCAGAATAGCACCAAGCTCGATGAGATGGCTTTCCTTCACGGTGTGGCTTGCAGAGGAATGAGAGAATGATGATCTGCTGTAGCCTACAGCACAAGAGAGAGAGAGCAAAATGAGAAAAATACAGCTGTTTGTGTCCTTGAGACAGGACAAAGCAGTAGTCAGTGCAAATAAGTGAAGTTGGTGGCAGTATTGTGTGTGTGTGCGTGCGTGCGTGCGTGTTTGTGTTTGTGTTAGGAGTAGTAATAGAAGTGGTAGTAGCTGGCAGTATAACTTTGAAAAAGAGATTCATTTTGCCAGTGCTCAATGGCTTTGTAAAGGCTGTTTAATTAAATGAGATGCACGGGTTGGCTTGCCTAAATTCTTGGGCTTAATGAGGTTGATAACTGTGTTCTTTTTAATTAGTCTCCATTGTTTCTGACAACCTGCAAATAGATCTGTTGCCAATGAAAAACATTGCAAATTGGTTGAAGCCCTTCGTTACAAAACACATGGTGTCACATAAACAAAAACACCAACTTCTACACTGTGATACACAAGGGCAATATTAACTCTTAATACCTAAATAAAAAAAGTATGTATATTGTCTACTAGCATAATCATTTTCTGGGGATTTTCATGTCAACATTAAGTGTGACCGCCACAAATATATTGGCTCTGAAATCCAGTTATCATGCTGATAGCATAGCAGTACATTTATAACATCACAATACAATACAATACAATACATGAAGTAAATGAAATGATAATTAAATACAGTTCAGATATCAACTGCACAGATGTTTATCATTCAAGCCCACAGTTTTACCTCACAATTTTGAGCAAATTTGAGCCATTTTCTGCATTAATCACTTTTGGCAATTAGCGCAAAGGTAGAGCGATAGCCTGTAACTGGCACCATCTGAGGCGTGGCCTAATTAGTCAGGGAGACACACGATTCACTTTGACGTTTCTATATCTGTCTCCTGTGCCCGCAGTAAGTAATGATGCCTGGGGAATGAGTATGATGTCTGAGACAAATGTACCAGAGGAAGTTGCCAACATTTTGGCGTAGCATGAACTGTGTAGCTAAACGGGCATTGGCAGCTGGCATTAAGTGTTTAAATAAAGGCTCAGATCTTCATCTGTGCCTTCAATGTGCACAGCCTTGTATCTACAGTATAACACATTTGTTAATTAGAGGGTTTTTTTAATTTTCTTTACTGCAGAAAATACGAACATCTACCTCTAAATAGAGACTGAAACTTTTAGCACATGCACACACGTACATGCACACACACACGCACACACACACACACTGAGGACGGCATACTGTTGTCAACTGAGGGTTTACAATATGGGTAATTTTAAATACAAATATTTCTTATTACAGTATGATGAGCTGCTAAAAGAAGTCTTTCAGTACTTGTTCACCACTGTTAGTGCAGGGAAAGCACATATGTTTTGGGTTAGTGGGTCAAAAAGTGGGAGAACCACTGATTTAGACTGGGGTGACGTTTATTTTGTTTACGTTGGGGATTAGACTAGCCCAGGGGTCTGTGTCCTGTTATTCAACAGGGTACATGAGGGGGAGGACATTTAGGTGTGTTAGACAGAAAGAACCACCGCTGCAGTTCCACTACTGTATGTTGTATGTCGGTATATTACTTTGTCCCAGCCAGGACAGATTGAAGAAGTTGGCATTGTATCTGCTGACAGATCAATCTACCCAGCAGTGGAAGGAACACCAATGTCAACTCAGTGCAACGTCGCGGCTCACCCTCTCCACCGAATAGATAAGATTGTGGTCAAAATGAAAAGCATTATTGCCACTGACATCTTTCTCTCCTTCCTACCTTATTTAATAAACCGTTTTCTCCAAGGGATTCCTGATAGAGTATAGCCTCTGGATGAGCCTCTCTTAGTTGGTGGGAGTCTACTATTTAGTTATAATCTGTTGCCAGAGGATAAAACTGCGTTGTTGCTTATTGAAGTGCAATGCCTGTTGGCGCTGTGTATATGATTATGCTAGTAAAACTGTTTTAAGTGTCCTGGAGAATAACACAGCTTGGCGAAAGAGACAGAGGGAGAGCGAGAGAGAGAGAGAGAGATTCTGAAATATCTTCTACCTTTTCCTTTGCTTCACATTGCTTTTATTACATTTACAATGGTTTACTGTGACTGTGAATAATTCATAGTAGCTCACTGGCTTTTTATTTTTTACTGCGTGAGACAATAATTATTTAATTAACATTTAGATTTAGATAGCTGTAGTTGTCCACTGTCAAGAGCCGCGGTATTGGACAGCAGAAGTACTGCTTATTCTGCTGCTGATATCGTGGAAGAGATTGGTTCAGGCTATATCAACCTTGACCTTTAAACTGTCCAAGCTCAAGACATGGGGAAGATAACCCCCTCGGGCGAGAGATTGTGTCTAGTGTTGTTACACGCTGTGGCCATATTGAAAACCGATTTAGAGCACACTGATGAATTCAGTTTTTGTTTTAGGCTACAGTCTGGACAGCGTGGGGTTGGGTTAAGGGAGAGGATTTACAATTAATGGTACACCAAAGGGGATCAATTGCAATTAGATCTCAGTAACGCACTCAGCGTCTGATAAGCATCTGAGCCATCGATCAACACAACCACAGCTATGGTCCTGTGAACCAGAGCCATTCAATCAGTTTCTCTCTTTCCCTCTCTCTCTCTCTCTCTTTCTCTCTCTCCCCGTACTACCCCCCCACTCCACCTGAAAGTTGACCCCCACTGAGCATAGCAGGGAATCTGTCAAGTTGCTTGAGTGTCATCCTCATTTAAAGGTAAATGACAGGCGCGTCATAGTTAATTATATGTAAATCTACAGGCATAATCACAGTTGGGGGGCAGTGTAATCACGATATGTTGGTGCAATGCATACAGCACACTGCGAGGAAACACACAAGCCTTGGATTACATAGGGGTTACTAGCTAAAAATACACTGTTTCTACTGCACATACTGTATCTCCACTTAACAGACAAGCGATGTGCTGAAAGGATTCAAACGCCTAAAAGTTTTCAGCGACAGCCGACCTTGACTCACTGCTACCGGGGTCAAGCATACACTTCCCTTCTCAGTTCTTACTGTATCTCTCATCTTGTCTCTAATGTCCAAACATGGCCAAAAGCAATGTTCTGTGCACCACCTTCAATATAAGATAATGTCATATTCACATAAATTACATAATAAATAATAAAATAATTGTAACAGTGTGGTATTGTAAAGCAAACTAATAATTATTCTGTTTGCAGATTCATGCAGCAAAGCATTATCCCAGCAACATATTGTGTTGCATTTGAAAACATATATTAAGCCTTCAACTTAAATGCAGATGCAGAAGATGTTATCTAAAGATACATAGTTATGGCTAAAGAAATTATTATTTATTGACTGGAAAGAAAAGTGAATGCGTGCAGAACTAGCAAATCAGTGGCTGGTTTTTGGACATATACTGTAAGATAGATAAACATACCATAGATAGGATATATAGATACTCATGCCTGTTTAGAAAACACATTATCCTGTCAGTGCATCTGAAATTCACAATGTTTTTCAGCTAGAAATCTTAGAATTACAATTTTCACTGGTGAAGAGCTGAACATATTGGAATGTACAATGCAAAACATATAAGCATATATGCAAGAATATAACACAAAAGCACAACATTAACAGTAAAGGTCCCTTCAATATGGATGTCAATCTTTCTCTCTGTTATTATATACTCTACTCTGAGTCTAACAGCTTTGTTGCAATAACTTAGCTCAGCAATTTAAGATTCTTGTTTTACATGCAAATACAAATGTTTACAAGCGACAACATAAAAGAAGATATACTGTACGTGGACGTCGAACTGCTAATACTCTATATACTATATATAAATATATTTATGCTTGTCAACATTGCAGTCTCATTGCAGTGTGATTCATTTTTCTTTTAACGTCGCAAGGATCTGTTATCATTCTTTGTTACCTTCAGGTTGCTGTGAGTTATGACATGACTATACTGGCATCAGTTATTTATGAATAATGTTGTCTTTTCTTTAGCAGATATCACATCACATCAGATCAGATATCACATGCTAAGTCAGGTGTAGCAGTACACTGCTAGATCAGGTTGGAAAAACACAGACATTTGCACAATCCTTGGCACCCCACTGGATTGACCTGGCTTGTTGCTTATACACTAAGGCAGGGGTTCTCAAATTTTCAGCTCGCGACCCCCAAGAATAAAAGTGCCAGAGACTCACGACCCCCCGCTATCCCCAGAGGTATTAGAAGAATATCAGCCATATTATTATTTGATAGTTTTTTAATAAAGGCTAGTAGCAGAATACATCAAAGTAATGTCTAAACTACTACTGACAATTATGGCTAAACTATGCCATTTTAAATTGTTATTTCGCATCGTCACAAGATGATGTGAAATAACAATTCTCCTGTGTGTCTGTGTGTCTCGCGACCTCTAGTTTGAGAACCATTAGTGCATCTGTATAGTATACCTTTAACAAACGGCATCCATTTTTGGCTTTAGACCGAACACGATTGTCTAGTGTAAATAATGTGAACCCAAATATGAAAAAATGCAAGCCAGAGAAATGGTCTGTATTTTATTTCACCGACTAAGCATTATTTAAATATTCTCAAAAGCTGAAGGAACATCCACATACTGTGACCTACTTCACAGGGCTTTCCTAAACCAAGCGTAATCTCTTGCTTTTACCATTCCACTGATCATAATGTGATTCTTATTTTGTTAGCCTACCTCGAAACACCAAATATAACCTTCAGCCTTCTTTATTTGATAACAAATCACAAAAGTCTCTTCTGGCTTGGAGGGCCTCTATAAAATAACCCCGCAACACTGTGGAAAATGGATTGTATTGGCCCATGCGGTGGACGTGCTCACAAAAGTTGTTTTCCTCACCAGTCTAATAGAGATTCTGCTGTTAGTGACACCAGACTGTCAAGAGAAGAAAGGCCCATTCTGCAAAGCCATGCCTCTCCTGTCCTTATCAGCGGGAGGAAAATTGAAAGTTTCAATTGGGTTTATCGTATCAATTGTCCAGGCTGACATTCACAGGCCTGGCACTGTTGTCAGTGCCAGAGCTGCGTGACTGAAAGAAGAGTTAATGTGTTGAGAAACACATGCTGCAACGCATTAGCGTATTCGTTAACCTTAAACACGTGTTAGAGGCCTCAAGAGGGAGTGCTTAACTTGCACTTGCGGACATCTGAGTGTATCTGAAAGGTCTGACTTAAGTGAACATCAATCGAAACGTCACTTTGAGCACCCTTGCAACATGCATGGACCACGCTGTAAACATGTTTGCAAAAAGTGGTCGCATTCATCTTAAAAACTACAAGTCCACAGCGCAATTAAAATGTACATTTTCAGATAACTTATGATCCTTAGTAAAACTATATAAGATAAGTCATTCTGGAGAAAGCCCTGTTGATATTTGAACTTGACCAAAGCAAAAACACCTTTCCTTTCATTGCCATAGGGTGCTCCCTCAGAAGCTCCACCTCACACATTGGAAACACATTGCCAAGGCTAGGATTGTAAGGTGGTATGCACCACATCGTTTGTGTTAAGAGCCAAGGCTGCCAATCAGCTCATTCTGTTTTTTTTGCATGCATACAGGCAGCTAGAAGACCGTGTGCAGATATTAATAAGTCCATTTTGACTTGGCCAATACCTTAAACCATACTGTAGGCCCACATCTGAGAAGCAGAAAGTTTTTTCATTTTGCCGAGGGGCAAGACGATTCATGTTAGTTTAAAAAAAGCCAAGGTACAAAATACAAATCCATCACCATACAAATAATATATAATAGAAATATGCATTAAATATGTATTTTTCAACATAACCATATTTTATGTGAATTCCACCGTATATGCCGCTGTGTAAAAATGTCAAAGTATGTAAATTACACAATATGCAAATTTTGACATGTCTGTGTAATTTTGTTTTGACACACAGAAATGCAAAACGCATTCCCCCACGTAAACAACATGGAAATGTAGTGTTTTATTCCTTCACCGCACAGTTCACCATGAAGAAAATGGCCTTTACTGTAGGCTGGGCTGTAACTGGTGGTATTGCCTTCCGGCTAAAGTAAGCATATGTGTTATACAGTAAATCCCCTAATACTATATATATAAAAAATATTGGCTAATCTTGGGGTTGAGAATGGGTGTGGATTTTGTTAAACAGGTGCATTACCTCTGTAATGCCTGAGGGCCAGAGATTAGCCAGTGTGCCTGTGGACAGCTCCAGGACTGAATGAATGACACCACTGGCCATTAGCATGCTAACCAGCAGAAGCTGAGTCTGCTGAATGTCAATATTTAAGCTTATTTATCGCCTCAACTGACATTTGTACACCCTACAGTAATTTTACAGCCCAGGAAATAATTCCAATATGTAATTTGTTATCTATTATTTATGACAGTCTTGCTACAATGATAAACTCAACTGCTGCACTGTTTGCATACCCGTTGGCCCCTCTATAGTCAGGGGAACTCATGTTCCTTGTGCCTGAAGGTCACCAAAGGTCACGAGGCTATAGCTTAAGGTCCTTACAAAACTCAACAAGGTGTTAAAACTTAACAAGAACGAGATGACATGTTACTTACCCTTAACAGTTACAGTTTGCCTGAGGCGCCAAGCCAGGAAGCCTCTTATTAAGCTCCCCTCCGTAAGGTGATTGTGACTATAATAGGCATTTGCTCATTTTATGTATGAGACATGCACACATCCCATATAATGTAAATGTATGGGAATTACTTTAGCACAGTACATTTAGATATATCAACTTTGAGATCTCTCATTAAATGTGGATGTGGTAGCCAATATTCTACTGATGTCGTTTATAAGTAATTTCTTTACAATTTGCTAACCCTATCTCTAGACCTAACCCTAATTAATTACCTTAATCCTAACCATAACCATAGTTTAAATGAATGACTATAGTCATTTATCTTATTAATGTACATTTCTGTCTCGGAAACAACTTTCTTTGATGAAATCTCCATGATTACTATGTAACCTTTGATATGGCTTTGCATCACACAATTCCTATACAGTACATGGTGTTAGAATAACACTGCACTTATACAGAATATCAATAATGTTGGCTATTAATATTTTAAATGATGTAACTCATGTAACTGTTGTCATTAATGACAATAGAAAGCCTAAACTAAAAAAAAATGTATGCATCACAGACAGTGTGGCTTTACATTGTCCCAGTAAAGTAAACGGTAAAAAGCTATTATCTGTATAGCAACATATGCTAGTTCAGTAGATATTAAGCTCCATTTGTATTGACCTTGAAAAATATGCTCTTAACTGCCCCAATTAAAGTTCCCGCAAAACAGCTGTTCAACGGCAGCACCTGCACACATGACTCTTTAATCACCTGTTTTGTATGGAAATCACATTCCTGCCAAATAGCCGGCAGCAGCAGTGTCTTCCATTTGTGACTGAAAATGACACCTATACCTGTCACTGACGGACATCTGAGGGAGACAGACAGACAGACAGACAGACAGACAGACAGACAGACAGACAGACAGACAGGCAGACAGAGCCTTAGCGGTACGGGAGAGCGTAGTGCTGTGATAGATGCTTCTTCACGGTAAGATAAAGAGACATGCATGGCTCCTCTGTTACAGACAGACAGACAGACAGCGAGTTAGACAGGCAGACAGACAGGCAGGCAGACAGACAGACAGTGCCTTAGCGGTACGGGAGAGCATAGTGCTGTGATAGATGCTTCTTCACGGTAAGATAAAGAGACATGCATGGCTCCTCTGTTGCAGACACGCAGACAGACAGACAGACACACAGAGATCACAAAGACATCCCTGTTGTCCTTCTGCCTCACTCAGCGAGCACCTCTTTTTCTTCTTCTTCTTCTTCTTCTTCTTCTTCTTCTTCTTCTTCTTCTTCTTCCCCAGGGGCAGAGCCGCCACCGCAAACCAAGCTCAAGGTGGTGGAGGACGTCGCCGGGACAACGGCGCTTACCCATGCTAATGGTGCCCCCATCCCCCCTCCCCCCTCCCATTCTGAGCCCGCTAGATTGATGGTAGTGCCGTGGACCTCATTGATCAATCAGACACAATCTGCGTCTCAAATGAACCTGGGCCAGAGGTATTGTGCATTCTTCCAGGGAACCCACGTCCCTGAGGCTATGACAGTGTGGCGCTCGCCATCGATTGTTTTCAACTTATTTTGTGTAAATACTTTTGTAACCTTGTCTGCTTATCATCCACGGCTCTTTCTTGTTGCCAGGCACCTGATAGAGGAGGGTCGGGGATAGGTGGGTGGGGTGGTGGGGGGGGGGGGGGTATTCAGGGCACAGCTCGCAGTTTTCATTTAAGCGGTCAAGTCTGGAGAAGGACCGCGGGAGCGATGAGAATTAATTATGCATTTCATCAGCGTGACGGCGACCATATTTGACTCAAACTTATATTTCCCTCAAGAAAAGAAAGAGAGGAGAGGATGTCGTTCATTTCCTGGGCGAGACCTTTGAGAAATACCGTCAATTCTCACTTAGGGCAGATGAAACTGTTCTGACACTAAAATGGAAAATGGTCTTGGTGGTGATTATGTTTCTGGAGAACGCTTAGCTCAGTCACTAGAACATTATAAAAATCTGTAAATTAGATTGATAGCCGTTCTTAATTTATAAACTAACTAAAAGTAGTCACATTATTATTAACTTATTTACTCATGAAACCCAATTCAATGTATTGTACTTATACACAAGTTGTCATATTACACATTTATTTTCTCTTTTTTTTTAACCCGTTTTTAAAAATAAAGGTGTTCTGTTATTGCTCAGATGGATGATCACAGAACACAAAACAACATTCATAAAAGATTAGTTATTGATTATCTTCACAACTGGGCACTTGAATTTTCTTTGGTTCAGTGTGTGTCTTTGATAGCAATAAAAAATAAATGTTTGTTTAAAAGCTAGAAAGGACATTTGGCCCACTTGAAGAAATTACTTGTGTTGCTGTGACCACAATACAAAAAGAATATGTATTATTAAAACACTGTATATTCTTTATACAGTTGAAGAATTTACCGGGATTTAGTTGTGCTGTGTGTCTGTTTTATAGAAAATCCCTTAACAGTTGAAAATACACAGTACTGTACAGTGTGGTTTGTTTTTAAACAATGTCTTGAGACAAAAACCAGGGCCGTGCAATTTTATGCCGTGACCCAATTTCTTTAGCACTCCATCAAGTCAGACATGGCAGCTTACAAATGCACGGTCTCCACTGGAGAGCAGGACGACGCTGGGAAAAACACAGTAGTGTTTCCTGTCGAATAGAGAGATCCACCCCAGGCAGACATCGCTCTGTTCTTATTTGTCATAAGTGTTCGCTGTTTCCCCTGGCTTTAGGCAAAGGCCAAAGAATGTTATGAAGAGCATGCATTTTTAATGTGACCCACTCATCAAATTCACCACAAAGAGCGCAGCAGAATGTCAATGATGCTACATTCTTTTTACCATAACAGGGAGACAATATCACTTCAAGAATGAGAGGCACATCTTTTCCGGAACGAAGTCTGTCCAGTTTAATCGTGCATCTGTTACAACACTGCAAGAGCCTTCCTGAATCCGTGGACACTTACAAGCAAAGGAATACATGTAATATTTATACACTGTATAAATTGAGCCTACAAAAAGATTACTTTATTTAATGAATTTCTACTGTATGTGGGTGAAAAAAAATATGTCAACCATTAATCGGAAGGCATTCTTTGACAGCTCCTAAATGTCACAGGAAAGATACAGACAGACAGACAGACAGACAGACAGACAGACAGGCAGGCAGGCAGTATTCTAGTATTTGAGGGAGTCAATAAATGAAAAACATTTTTGATGTTCCCTTGCAGTTGTTGGTCTATACTCCACAATTATAATGAGAGCGTCTCAATTAGACGAGGTCTACAATTGGGCAATGGTGGTGGAGTCCAAATGTCACAGTGTAGGTCCTGACATTTCTCTATTTGATATGGAATCAGAATGGGAGTCATGGAGTTCACAGCGAGAACTAATCGGAATGGCAATATTACACATTCCAGCCCGTCACAGGCATTACTCTGGGGGGGGGGGAGGGTATAGCGAAGCCCGGACCTCCACTCTGAACAATGCTAGCTTGCTTCTCTCTGACGTTTCTAATGATGGAATCTATTAGCATTGTTTAGAGTTATAATTAGCCCCTGGGGCCATAGCAGGCCAGAGCAGTGTGTATGACAAGCACTGTAATCTTCCGAAAGGTTATATAGTTTTACTAAGGATCATAAGTGAGCTGCATTATCATATTTTAATGAACTGTAATTGCCTTGCGCAATATCATTAAGGTTAAAGATGATAGACCAATTGTATTTACAGCGTGAGACCGCTACAATAGGATGGGCTGATGTCAGGGCACCAACACACCAAGTTGTTTCACAATTCAAGGTCAGCAAAGGTTCTCTTTTACATGTGGCACTGGCTTTGGGTTGAATGTCAAAAAACAGATGGTTTCCTTTTTACCACTAGCATAGCCAGTGGTCTAACAGTATATGAATTACAATCTTTCTATGCCAGTAAATGCCTAATAGGCTCTAGATTGTTCTCAAAAAAAGAAGGAGAAAGCCAGAGAGGGTGAGGAGATAGAAATCCATTTGTAAGACCGGGGCCTGGACTATTTGCATGGCTATGAAGGCCTGCAGTGTTCAGATGTGGGCCCAGACAATAGCGCTAGTGTTTGTTCTTTGCCAGGAAGTTTGAGGAGGGAGAAGAGCTCAAGGAACGGGGAGGTCGTCCGTCTGAGGGAATTACACAATGTGAGAAACACGCACACTACGTGGCACTATTGCGTTCGCGCTGACTTCCAGTACGGTACCAGGGGCATTTAGCTTAAGCAGACTGCGTTGTTGTTACAGCTCGTGAAGGTCTCTCCTGATTGGTGACAACAGACTTGGCAGACAGAAGGATCCTGCAGTCAGGTGGGTGTGGTGATGGATGCTACAAATCCTGTTGCAATGCTTTAGCAAGGACACTTGGAAAATGCTGCGATTACTCAGAATACAATGTGTGCCAATACAATAGGAAAGTTCAGAAAGGGAATAGATGTGAAAATACTTTATGATTTCAGAAGCGGCTTCAGTCAATCTCAAATGAGTCAGGGGCATTCTTTGTATTTGTTTTGTTAACGCTGTGATGTGACTGGACTGTGTATGAACTAATTTGCTAATATATCGTAATACCAGAGCAAAGATATTCATGACAACACAGCACATTACTACCGTAGACAGACATACTTCCTGATGGGGCTTTCCGATATACAATCATTTGCTTTTTATCTTTATTTACTTTAATGGCCCAATAATTAACTATGAACTAAGCTAGTAATTAGAGACAATGTATGGGACATAATATATGTGAAAAATAAAATAGAACATATAGGCATGCCTTTTAGATTTCAATCATTGGCCCAATGATGCACTGACTCAGTCACACTGTAAAATAGCAAATCTAAAAGGTATTTAACTTCCCAAATACTAAAGCTTTCATCTTTCACCTGTACATATTATTATAATGGTTTTAATACCATCTGCATTATATACTTCATCAAAATACCTTCAAATATTGTGTTTCTACTTGTAACCATACAGTACACAAAAGATCCCTCTTCATATCAGGATGTATTCAGTTGCTGTTTTATTTTCATGCCCAGTGTATTAACAAGCATGTGCAGTTCATATCTTATAGTTTAGAAGGAAATAAACAGCCAAATGAGCAGGTATATAGTATAGTATAATTAATTAAGTGTTCCATAATGGTGAAGGTGTTCACTCCTACATGACAAGCAAATAAACAAGTTAGCAAATATACATGACTGTGAGGTTCCCTGGTTTTCAGTTCAGGGTCTCTGGGCTTGTTGAGGGTCCTGATTTAGTAGATATACAGCTAGATATCATTGCCATTGTTTTTTATGGAGCTGAACAGAAAACACACATTCCCAACATGGACTCCCCAATGACCAATTACTGTGTGTAGCATTTTGCCTTGGAGTGGTGAACTTTAAGGAGTGATGTTTAATGGATGGATTCATCTGACACAGTCACAAACTGTTATAGGAAAACTAAAGGGCCGATGTTTGTCCAGGTGTTTCACAATCTCAGATCACAAAGAACAGAGACAGAATCTTCATATTTATAGAATACGCCTTTGCTTACACAGTTTGTCCACATGCAATGCGTTTGACACCTTGTTCCTTTTTGTGTCTGTGACACAGCGGAGAATATTCCGCAGCCTCCGTCTCATTAATGTAGCTAGGTTTTATTAGAGAGCAGTCGTTGCCATATGGCAATAATGTGTGATGGCTTCGCCGCACACACAGTGCTTAGCATTGTGAGACCACTGCTTATTCCCACCCTGTCATGTAGCGGAGGAGTGCATATATACAGTGTATAGACACATGTGGTCCTGAGGAAATGGGTGGACGGCCTATTAAAGGTAATGAATAGCTGTCAACCACAGTGCTCCCTGCATGTGCGATGAAAAGGAGGATTTCTAATAGAATATTGACCAAGTTCAGCAGCGGGGTTTTTATTTCTTCTTCTTCTATTTCTTATTTATTTATTTTTCACTTGTGGGTTTTTCCATGAATTGGTGTGACCCTACAGATGATGTAGCCTACGTTACTTTGAGAAAGTTAGCATTGGTTTGTTGAGTTTGTGTTCCATCAACACGCAATATTATACCCCCACTTATAGGATATAGAATGATTTATTTTCTAATGGGGAGAGAAAGTGGCATTCACTATCAATGCAGCTGTCAGGAACCATGTTCCTACCTGTCACGTTTTCTATTTACAGCCATGAGGCACAGTATGTGGCATGCCCATTATTTCCACAGAAATTTATTTATTCCCGAAGAAGCCCACCTTATTAACTTTGGGTGCCAACAAATCGTTGGCCGGGACGGCGTTCGCACAGGCACAACAGCGATAGACAAGACCCCCCGCAGAGCATATGGCCCGGACTACATGACTGACTGCTGGCAGATTAATATAGTCAGTAGCCAGACCCACAATGTATTTGGTGAAGAGGGTCTGGCCATGCTCCATTGGGAAGTGTTCGCAGTCGTTGCCTCCTGCTGGGCGTAGACCTCTGGTTCATTTTGAAACTATTGGATACATTTTAACCAGTTGGTGTTGCTATGACTGTTTTATATCACGTCATTATACTCTACCATAATTTCATCATAATGTCATCACACATTACCCCGCCCACCCCACCCCCCCCACCCCACTTCCCAAACCCCAACTGGTCGCTGATTTGGCTGTCATCCAGGGTGGGTGATGTGAGAAAGCTGAAGCGACCAGGGTTTCCACATTATAATCTCAGAGAATATTTAACTGAGAGCAATAGTCTATAAGCATAGAAGATGAGTAGCTATATTCTGAATACCCCAGTTGTGGCCTGGGGTATTCACTTTAGCCGTGTGCTTGGCTTCCCTATGAAAGCACATACAGTAATAGCTCACCGCTCATAATTGGTACAGTATGTCGCCCCACCACTTTTCTAAATAAACGGTAAAGGCCAGTAAGTGTAAACGTGTATATATATACCGTGTCACATGATGTTAATTCCAGCTATGACATCTGGCATTAGTAATTGACTTGTACACCCTCACTATACTTAACCATGGCCGCTATTAACTGTCTCCATAACAAGCCATTATAGGTATAGTCAGCTATTGCAAGCTAATGCGCTTTTTGTCAAATTCACCAAATATCTCCTCGCATTTTTGCTTGCTTACAGTGGAAACCATTATCTGGTGCCGCGGAGGACCGCGGAGTGATATTGTTTTGATTTGTGCTCAAAGTTAGCAAGAATGACCCGGCCGTTAGAGCCTCCTTTGTATTTTTTGTACTGTAGGCTACATGAAGCCAGTTGCTTATGTATGTGTGTAACTTGTGTACTAGTATTATGTAGGATGTGTTAAAGGTCAGCTATTGCAAGCTAATTGATAAGATAATACACTTTTTGTCAAATTCACCAAATATCTCCTCGCATTTCACTAGCTTACTGTTAGTGCTGCTGCTACTGCTAGAAAAATAATCTTCTACACAGCCGTGGCTCCATAGACAGAAACATAAACAAAGTTGCAAACACTGCTCACATAAACAAAGCCAGAGTAAAATGCTTTGCTTCAATGTGTTTCAATGTGTGGGCTGCGGAGAGGTATTGTTTTGATTTGAGCTCGAAGTTAGCAAGAGTTCTCGAGAATGACAAACCCTGCCTTTAATGCTAGTACTGGTTTGAACACACACTGCTTATGTAATATTGTAGGCACTGTACTACTAAAACAGATACAGTTGGAGAAATAGCATACAAGAACAAAATAGATGGGATGTTGGGAATAGGTGGACACTTAGGAGGTCAAACATTAGCGCCAAAGATAAATGTATACTCATCTCTGTCATCTCTGTGTTATCTCATATTGCAATATGAGATAACACAGAGGTCTGCGAGTTGTTGAAAAAAGTTATTTGTTAGATGAATGCTGCAGAGAATATGGTATTAATAGCAAAACACCTGGTTTCTCCTCCATGTCTTCCACTCTATAAATTATAGTATTTTATAGGATAGCACACGTTTGCAAGTACTGCAAGGTGCTGTGAATACAATTACTAAAAATTGTATACTGTAATATTAAGCAGCACACATCTAAGAATCTAAATAAAAACACTAAATTACAGATATTGCCAATGCATTCTTTGTGCATTGCTTCTGAGATATTACTTTGAGTACATTATATACAGTGTAAAGACAGCTGCTTGAAAAAGGTAGCCGGTAAATATAGTAAGTGACTATTAAATATTGTATGGAAAAAGTGTATTAATCACCCTGTGATAAAGCGTTGAATGATACACAAAATATATAATAATCAAAGTAATATGGCGATTGCTGATGACAACCTTTTCAGGGGATCAATATCACACTTGCAAAGGATTATTAGAGAATCTATAGCTAGAGAATCCAAGACATGAATAGAGCCTGTTGCCATAGTGCCGTGTTGAACTTAGCAAAGAACAGCTGTGGCTCTAAATTGGTTATATTGGTTTCCTTGCCATTGACGGTCTTGCCTCTGCTTTCTTCTTCCTTCTTACAATATTCAGATTGTCAGCTTCAGATCGTCAAAACTGTTATGTAGGCAGTAGACAAAAGAATGTTTTGTTATTCATAAACATAAAAAGAAACTTGTTACAGTATGCAATTCAGGTTGGATCTTAGTTTGCGACTTTCCGTCCTCCTTGCAGTCTTGAATCGTGTTTTTTTTTTTTCGGGTATAATTGGGACATGGATTTTAATCATAGTCATTCAGAAGCACGCCTCTGTTTTCCATTTCGGGGTAGACATTGATGTAATTAGCAGCGTTCATTAGTCAGCTTCTGAGTGCAGTGTCATGCTTATGGAATGGTCTTGCCCACCCATGAAATACAATAACAGGCCTTGGTTTCAACACACGGGCTTGTTTTCCACTGCAAATGCAAGGCAGGGACAATAAAAGGGGTCTTGTTCCTGTCTTCCAAGCACCCAATATTTTATTTCTTTGGTCAGAAGAGGTCATAATCTTTCCTGAAAAATATACTTCTTGTCAGGTTTGGCTTCAGTTTCTCTTGACATTATTTACTTGAAATTATAGTGTTTTTCAATTTGCCTTTTAAATGCACTGTAGGATGTTGTTATGATGAACTGCAAAATGGGGATGAATGCTGCTCCCATCTACTTATCTTATCTGGAGAGCAGCAAATATGAACCTAAATAACAAATAGCATACTGTATACATACTGTACAGCCTTTTCCATTCCAGAACAAGATATGAAACATAAAAAAAAAACAATATTAAAGTAGAAGGGGTACCATCATTAGCCTATAGTAATAGGCTACTGTTATTATTTTTAAATGATGCCTGCTTAAATAATCATATAAATGTTTGTGTTACGGTATTGTGTAAAATATTATGTAGGACGTTCACAGGAATCAGATGAGGGCAGTTATAAAACGCAAATCGTGCGTGTGCATTTCCTCTCTCTTCGTCTGTGCCTACGCTCGCCCACCCCGACACGTAAAGTGTCTGTTTTTCCTTTCAGGAAATGCACAGAAACCTGATGACGACGAGACGGAATGCGACGGATCGGTCGTGAATGAAGCGGCCTGAAGCGGCCTGAAGCGGCCTGAAGCCAATGACTCCGCCTCCCGGTGAATGCTAACCATGCTAAGCGGGCAGGTGATGAGCGCCCCCAGCGTTTTGGCCCTGGCCACCATCCTCTTCCCGTGCCGGGCACTGAGCGAGGCATCGCCGCCGCCGCCGCCGCCGCCGCCGCCGGACAGCCCCTCCCTGGCAGCAGCCAATCAGCTGTCTCACCTGCACACTCGGCTGAAGAGAGGCTGGATCTGGAAGCAGCTCTTCGTCCCCGAGGAAGACCCCACTCCGCGCGTCGTTGGTCAGGTAAGCCGCTCACATCCGAATGCCCTCCATGTCTGTCCTTGACTCAGACAACGACAAGAACACTTTGCACGTTGAGATGTGCTTCAAATGTAAAGTACAAATTAAATGTATTATTATTATTATTACTATTATTATTATTATAGATAGAGCACTGTAATGCATTTCAGTGGAAGCAAAAATATAATGCTTCTGGTATCTTAAGTGGGCGTGTCACTAACATCACTTTGCTGTGGGGGCTGATGAATCAGGCATCTAAATCTACCATGCCTGGCCTGAATCGTAGGTACATAGATCAAAATACCCATTAAGGCGCTAAGAGAGAATGGGCAATAGTTTGGCGAAATACGTGGACCTCCCCAATTTACTTGCATGGAACGCTGGGTGGTTCTGGTCTGCTTAAAGGGTGAAAATCCCCCCCTCCCCCCTTCCTTCACCCCTTCCAGAAATGGAGTGCGGAAGTGCGGTCTGTTGAGCCCTCTCTGTTGCCTGTCACAATGCAGGGCTTTATACTAACCACCTGTATCTCCAGCTCAAGTCGGACTACGACCGCGGGGACTTCTCCATCAGGTACGTCCTGTCGGGCGAGGGTGCCGGCGACGTCTTCCAGATGGACGAGTACTCCGGGGAGATCCGCACGCTGCGTAGGCTGGACCGCGAGGAGAAGGCCTTCTACGTGCTGCAGGCGCAGGCCGTCAGCCGGGGGTCCGGCGAGCCGGTGGAGCCCCAGTCGGAGTTCATCGTGAAGGTCCAGGACGTCAACGACAACGCCCCACGCTTCCAGAACGAGCCCTACGTGGCCAGCGTCCCCGAGATGTGTCCCGTCGGTACGCCTGTACATGCAGTACCTGGCTGAGAGCTGTAGGGGCGCTCATCCATTAGTTTTATACTTTGTATATGTATCTTGTTTTAAGGTTTCTCCTGACAAAGAGATCTGAAATCGCAACGAGATTTGCTTGGTTAAATATGAAAAAAAAAAAAGATTTTTAGCCTCGTTTCACACTGGCACCGTTTAGCCCCTAGTTTAGACAATTTTCAGGAGCTAACGCTGCAAATTCGGAGCTAAATCGGGGCTAGCTCAGGGCTCTTACTTAGCCTGGGGCTAATGCTCCCTTATCCTGGGGCAAGGAACATCCTATGAATACCTTTATCCCTGGGCTAAGTGCAGTGTGAACATCCCACATTGCCTGCGCACTGTTAAAGTTGATTGAAAGCGACATTGCAAAAACAATGCGTTCTCGGTTCACTGAGTGGTTGTCACTCATCTCTACTCCACCCCAGAGCTCCCGTGCGCTCACATCACCCTCTACCCCTCCCCATATTACCTATGCACAATATTCAAATGAGAACTTTGTCCAACTTTGTCAAAATTTGGACTCTAATCCTGTATTATGTAATAACGTGAAACATTTTATCTTAAAGCCTCCTGGGAAGGGCAGGGTCTTCTTGAAGTGTAAATATGCACAAAAGAAGGATTCATGTTTTGGCTGAAATCCCCTTTTAGCATATACATCACATTGTGTGTGAATACAAATCAAGTTAACACCAAGGTTGTTATTTATGTTAGCATAAATATAACATAAATAGATACAGTACACAGTAAACAGTACACACTACACACACACACACACACGCACACACACAAATGTGTAGCTCTACATTATAGTGATAATCATTTAGTATTTTAAGCCAATATTTGTGAATATATTTGTACAAATATTTACACATATAGATCAAAACTGCTATAATGTCTATTTTAAAAGTTTTCTTCCTATAAATGACACCCACTTTCTCTATTGATTTGGAGAACGGCATTATTATGTAAGTAACTAGTATTAAATCCATTGCCCTATCATTGCACAAATATTACCATTTCAATTTATATGTAATCAGCTTTTGCGGTATAATATCTCGGTCGTAATAAATCACAATGTGTATGACTTTGAAGAGAGAGAGAGAGAGCGAGAGAACGAAACCAGAACGCTGAGAGTCTTTAAGGGGTTTTCAAAATAAAAAATGCCTAGGTGGAATCTACGCCCGGGAGATAGAGGGAAGAATAAAGACTTCTCACCGGAGACACAGTATGAGAGAGAGAGAGAGAGAGAGAGAGAGAGAGAGCGAGAGAGAGACACACATGCGCTTTGGAGCAAAGGTTATCGAGAATGTGAGAGAGTGAACAATAGGGCCAAGCTGAACTGAACTACGATGGGAGATGGAAAAAGGGAGGGTAACCGAACGGTGGGCCGAGAGAGAGAGATGTCACAGCCGGGCGGGGGAGGTTGTCACGCACACCTGCACCGACTCAGTCGATTGTGAAAGGCCACCTTGACTGCCCCCCCCACACACACACACAGTACCTCTAACACACATCCCCACACGCCATCTTCAACCCCCCACCCCCATACACACACACACACACAACCTCGACACCTCTACCCCAGCCCACCCCACACACCGACACTCACACGCCACATCTAACCCCTACACACACATCCATGAGCAAGACAGACAGGCCCGTGGGGCCCTGGCATAATCACTTAATTTTACCATCTGCAGGGAAGTGCCTCCTGAGCTAGCACTGTTTGTGTTATGGGCTCCTGAGCTAGCACTGTTTGTGTTATGGGCTCTTGAGCTAACGCTAAGCTAACGCTGTTTGTGTTATGGGCTCCTGAGCTAACACTGTTTGTGTGATGGGCTCCTGAGCTAGCACTGTTTGTGTGATGGGCTCCTGAGCTAACACTGTTTCTGTGATGGGCTCCTGAGCTAACACTGTTTGTATGATGGGCTCCTGAGCTAACACTGTTTGTGTGATGGGCTCCTGAGCTAGCACTGTTTGTGTGATGGGCTCCTGAGCTAGCACTGTTTATGTGATTGGCTCCTGAGCTAACACTGTTTGTGTGATGGGCTCCTGAACTAGCACTGTTTGTGTGATGGGCTCCTGAGCTAGCACTGTTTGTGTTATGGGCTCCTGAGCTAACGCTAAGCTAACGCTGTTTGTGTTATGGGCTCCTGAGCTAACACTGTTTGTGTTATGGGCTCCTGAGAAACTCTAAGCTAACACTGTTTGTGTTATGGGCTCCTGAGCTAACGCTTAGCTAACTCTGTCTGAGCGATGGGCTCCTGAGCTAACACTAAGCTAACTGATGGGATCCTGAGCTAACGCAGAGCTAACGCATTCTGTGTGATGGGCTCCTGAGCTAATGCTGTTTGTGTGATGGACTCCTGAGCTAACGCTAAGATAACGCTGTCTGTGTGATGGGCTCCTGAGCTAACTCTAAGCTAACGCTGTCTGTGCTCCTGAGCTAACGCTGTTTGTGCTCGAGGTGGTTGGTCGCACCTCGCATGGCAGCAATCACCATCGGTGTATGAATGTATGTGTGAATGGGTGAATGTGAGGCAAATTACTGTAAAGCTCTTTGAGAGGCCGGAATGTTAGAAAAGCGCTATATAAATGCAGTCCATTTACCATTTACCATGTGCTCTGAGCTAACGCTAACTATCTCTGTGTGATGGGATCCTGAGCTAAAGCTAAGCTAATGCTGTCTGTGTGATGAGTTTCTGAACTAACGCTAAGCTAACTCTGTCTGGTTAAAGTGCTCCTGTGCTAATGCTGTTTGTGTGATGGGCTACTGAGCTAACGCTGTCTTTGCGATGGGCTCCTGAGCTAACCCTAAGCTAACTCTGTCTGAGCGATGGGCTCCTGAGCTAACCCTAAGCTAACTCTGTCTGAGCGATGGGCTTCTGAGCTAACCCTAAGCTAACTCTGTCTGAGCGATGGGCTCCTGAGCTAACCCTAAGCTAACTCTGTCTGAGCGATGGGCTCCTGAGCTAGCGCTAAGCTAACTCTGTCTGAGCGATGGGCTCCTGAGCTAGCGCTAAGCTAACTCTGTCTGTGTGATGGGCTCTTGAGCTAATGCTAACGCTACTTGTGTTACTGTGTTTCTCGCAGGGACCACCGTAGTTCAGGTGACAGCCACAGATGCTGACGATCCCCTGTTTGGAAACAACGCCAAGCTCATCTACTCCATCCTGCAAGGGGAGCCATACTTCTCTGTGGAGGCAAAGACAGGTTAGCTTGGAATTAAAACCAACCTTTATTTTTTTATACGGTCAATTCACCCAATTTAATAACACCTTAAAGGCAGGTCATTCTCGAGAACGCTTGATCAAATGAAAACAAAATCCCTCCGTGGTGCCGCCTCTCACTTTGAAACACATTACAAAGCCAAGAGGCTTTGTTATTGTGAGCGGTGTTCGAAATTTTGTATGTGTTCCTATTAACGGCGCCATGGCTGTGTAGAAGTATGTGATTATTTTTCAACACTCACAGAGAATGGTCAGGTAGCAAAATGCATGGAGATACTTCGTGAATTTGAGAAAAAGTGTATTAAATTAACATTTAGCTTGCTATAGCTAACTATACCGTAAACATTGCCAGACCAACAGACACACTTAATGTAGCCAAAACCCCACCCACCCACTCCCCCAGGCATCATTGTGACATCCTGGCCCGACATGGACCGCGAGGCGAGGGACCAGTACCTGGTCGTGGTCCAGGTGAAGGACATGCTGGGCCTCAGCGGCGGCTACTCCGCCTCCACCACCGTTACCGTCAGCCTGACGGACATCAACGACAACGGGCCGATGTTCCAGCACCGTGAGTCTTCCCTGTATACTGTACATAGACAAACCCTCTGTGACGTCACCATAGACTGTATATATAAATAGACAGACCCTCTGTGACGTCACCATAGACTGTATATATAAATAGACCCTCTGTGATGTCACCATAGACTGTATATATAAATGGACCCTCTGTGACGTCACCATAGACTGTATATATAAA
>JAODUH010006650.1:0-31719 GCA_027564835.1 Typhlichthys subterraneus
GGCTTCTGCAGAGACTGATAACGAGCCATTCATTAGAATCAGGTGTGCTGGAGCAGGGAGACATCTAAAACATGCAGTGCAGTAGTTCTCCAGGACAAGGGTTGGGCACCCCTGACATAGGTGATGCAATATAGCAGGGCTATTCAATTCCTGTCCTGGAGGGTCGCTGCCCTCCATGTTTTAGATGTCTCCCTGCTCCAACACACCTGATTCTAATGACTGGGTCATTAGAAGCCTGATAACAACACAGTCATTCAGTTTAGTTTAGTAGGACATCCATTGCTGTGTGTAGTGGGCTTCAGCCTGTCGCACATGCAGATGTTATTGGAGGTGCGAGGAGAGTCCTCGCGGACTGTGCGCATTATGTAAATATCATCACGCATACATGTGCATGGCGGACGTCTGGCGTGTCAGGTTAAATCAATTTAGGACATGTTGGGGAAAAAAGTGCAACATTAACTGAAACAGAACAGCTTGAAGGGAGAAAAGTTTGTCCAAATAGACAGTTAATACATTTTTTTTTTTTTGCAGGTTGCTCTGGATCTTATTAGCCCCCACTTGGTATTATCCACCGTAATTCCACGGCTTCATCCTGGGGCTGTTTGTGCTGTCTACTTAGCTAAGTATGTAACATGGCCTTTTCAGTAGCCTATAAACATTCACACTAGATTTGCATGACAGAACACTCCACCTTTTCTTAAAACCTCCGTCAATGCCAAATCAATTGTAAAATACATTTGACCACAGGGTTATAAGATTAATTAAGACTAATTTAATTCCTTTAATCTAGTATAACACAGGTCATTGACTTACTTGAGGGCCTGCGATGTTTGGTGCTCCCAGTGCTGTGTGAACGCATAATTGAGGTGCCAGTCAGAGATTGGCTGGTGTCCCCAGCTCTTCAGAAAGACGGGATGTTCTGTAAGAGGAAAGACCCTATCCGCGATGGAGATCTGAGAGATGAAGATACTGAGAAGGGTGATTTATAAATATAACATACAATGCTGTCATTTTGTATGGAAGGGTATTTTTCCTGCTCTTACCAAATGTAAATGGTTCAATTTCAGAGTTAACAGTGAAAGAACCTCCACCATTTGCAAGTGTGCCCTATATTGCCAGACCACATCCTGAACAAACGAGTCATTCAGGTAGTAGACAATATTAAAATTTTAAGTGAACTATAATGTGTGTTATGCTAATGCTGATTGTTATTTTGCACCTTCAGCTTTCCTGGTAAAACTACGGAAGTGCACATAAAAACAGCTATACCTGAATTTCTGGATGCGTGTCAATATTTTGTACTTTGAGGTGATTTATAAAATGATCAATGTTCAATTTCTATTAAAGTGTTTCTGAATGTAATAAAAATGTGCTTGTGCAGGCATTGCCATGGAACAAATCACTCCCAAAAATGTGTCAGTCATAGGATGCCACCTTTGCATGTAATTAAATGAATCTACTTGGTTGAGCAGCGCACAAGCCTAAGGTCACTATATGCAATGACACAAGCTGGATGGTGTAAAACACACAGCCACTGGACTCTGCAGTAGTGGAAACATGTTATCCAGTGATGACTCCCGCTTCACTATCAGTTTGATGGGTGAATGTGGGTTATCTGACTTCAAACACTTGAATAAAGGTTCTGAGTATTCTGTGTATGAGAAGATTAGCATTTGATTTATAATAAATGAGCAATAATAGGTTACGTCATGCATGGCTAGTGGGTATAGATGAAACAATGGAATGTGAATAAAGTGAAGGAGAATGAAAACCTTCTGAAGGAACTAGCTACATTGGTCAGATGGTCACTTAATGTATAGTTTACACTGTATAGTAGGCAGGGAAAACGTAAAGGCTTTATTCAATACACAAGACAGGCTTGGTTCATCATAACTTAAACCACAGTGACAAACACCCAATGGAATCCCATTAACACTAACCAAATAATTAGTATGAATTATATACAAGTAATTGCCTGCAAGGTGACCAACGGCACATTTAGAAATTAACATCAAAATAGCAACTTCTGTAATGTATAAATATATATGAAATAGAAACTCAGTACTTGTTACAATATATATTATTTGCATTGTGCAGGTAGGGGCATATAAATATATACTAAAACATTTCACATGACCAGACTTTTAGCAATGCATGGCAGTTATGACAATTGCGCAAATACCAATATGCTTGTATTTTGACACGCTTAAAAGAAAAATGTAATTATGTTTCCATGTTGGTATGCAGTACTTTTCACTTTAAATACTTCTGGTACAGAATCAGTAATACTCAGTTTCAATGAGTAGAACATGCTAAAGTTGTCGTCAAGAAAAGGACGTCAAACTGTTGAGCATAATGTTTCATTCCTCATTGATCCAGTCCATTGATGTGTCACTCTTAGATCCACACGCAGACTCACCATCTAACAGATGAGGAAAACAAGGGGAAAAAAGGTTTTAGTCCTTAAAGTTAGAATAAGCAACCAACTATAATATGCTTAGTCAGTACATTTTTCATAGAATATTTTCCTTTAACAGTGTTTTTAAAGCTACTAAAAGAAGTAGGCAAGACAATTACATATTTGTGAAGATTAAACATTTTGTACATGGATAATAAAATCCATATGATCACATCAATTCCAACGGTCACACATTTATATACACCTTTATTTAACCAGGTAAAACACTCATTGAGATTGAAATCTCTTTTACAAGAGTGACAGCTTAAAACATCCCCATAACACATTTAAACACACAATGTCCACCATTTAATTACAGTACCACAATAACAACAATGTGTTAAAACATTGTAAAAATCTTTGCTATGGTAGTAAACAGGAGTATGAGACACCTACTGGAGATATTTGCAGAGCAACACAAAGAGGGCTGGCCCTGAAGCTGAAGTTTGGCCTTGCCAACATTCTTTAGCAAAGTTGTGTTCCTTGGAGGGGTGGTCTCCCTGGAGAGGAAAATGGACAATGCCAGGGGAGAGGTGGGCCTCGCAATCACCACAGAGGAGCCCGTGGAGGAAATGGAGAGGCTGGTGCCTTCATGCGACCGTGTGCTGCGGTTGCACAGGGTGCAGGGAGCAGGTGAGACTGAAGGTCCGCGGGGCATACAGACCTGGCTCCGCTCACCGTAACGACGCCAGGCACCGCTGTGGTGCGGTGCCCTCTCACGCTGCCACACAAAGTGGGAGGGCATGATGGCCATCACCTTGTGAACACAAGACACAAGCGTAGATGCAAACACCAAGATGGAAAATGGCATCCCCTCATATATTAGCATCACATAACTGATTATTTCAAGAAATCCCACCAGATAGTTGTATCCTTCAAGACATACCATGACACAACCCACCCCTAATGCATTATTTGTATTATATTGTCAGATCAAAATGTATCAGGTCAATTGTCAATGGAAGGGGGGGAGAGGGTGGAATTACCTCTAGG
The DNA here is from genome assembly GCA_027564835.1 of Typhlichthys subterraneus. Lineage (NCBI taxonomy): Eukaryota > Metazoa > Chordata > Actinopteri > Percopsiformes > Amblyopsidae > Typhlichthys > Typhlichthys subterraneus. The sequence goes on from JAODUH010006650.1 coordinate 3,452, forward strand.
TGCAATCTTATAAAAAACTTAAATATCTAATTTTGTGAAAATTTAGAAATGGCCACATGGTGGTGCTATGACACATATTTTGCCTATACCATGAAGTATGTACTGGAATCAAAGTTATTTTAAAGCAAAACAAGCCAACATAAGAATGCAATAACCATAAAGACAACTGCAAATGCTTAGTATAATAATAAAAAAAAAAAATAGATTTTAATAAAAAATAGTCATAAAAACATATATCCACCCAATTATAATCAGACTAACAGCATTAAATTGAACCACTAAACAGCACTGTCTGCTATATTGCAAAAACTGCACCTCTTCACAGCAGCGTCTGCTGACAGCAGCTCTGTACTGGATGCGAGCCCACAGTTTGTCCCTCTGCTTGAGGAAGCGGGGAAAGTGTTTCCTCCAGTTCTTGCCCAGTGCCCAGGGGAATATCTCATACCTGCTTTCCTCTTCATCCTCCTCCATGGTGTTGGCAAGGTAACTGTAATTAACATAAGCCAATAAGTCAATGTTGAGTATTAAGCAAGTATATACTGCAAGTAATTACATAAGTAAATGTGTTTACATATTGGTAGGCAATCTGCTTATATAGTTGAGCCAACCACCTTGGACTTACAGTGCAATGAAAAAATTCATTTGGTTGTGTTCGTTGATGCTGAATCGGGCCCTTCTAAAGTAGACAAAGGTCATGGCCAGGAGATACTGATGTGAGGGAGAGGTTATGTGAAAAGAAGTTGACGTTAGTGAACTGAAATCCTCATGCCGTTTTAAAATATTTCAATTGCATTTGCCATGGGGGCTCTGTCTATGCCAGATGTTTAAATATTTCACTCCTTTACTTTGGCATGAAGACATGGTAATGTTGGTCAACACACTAAACATCACACAACCCTCTACAAATATATATCATAAAGATGCAATTCAAGTGCTCTCTTCATCTGTTGCCATAGGTGGCAAATCAGAGGTAATACACCTCAGGTAAGCATAATGGCGAACCTGTTTAACTAGTAGCTCACCCTGTCAGTTATTTTACAGCAACAATCCATCCACAGAAAATCCTGGATCAGGTCGTCATCTATAAACAAAATATAATATTTGTAAGTCATTTGCATCTTAAACTGAAAATGTAATTAACATATATGTAGGTATCAAGGTAATTCATTCACCAAACAGCCTAAAGAAGGCAGCCATGTCCTCCCTCTGGATGACAAGCATTGGGCTCAAGGTCATTGTTGGGCAACACAACTCATGCTTATGCTGGCTTGGATGGCTCTTGCCTGGTGGACCCTGGGCCTCTTGGACATTGGGTCGTTTAAGCTGTAGACTTCTTTTGATCTTTAGGGAGTGTGCATTAAAAACAGTTACTGAGGGAGGGGTTTTGCGCCACCTTAGCGGTTGTCTCTTCATTCTTTGTCAGCTTGAAACATGTGGCAGAATTAATGTAGTGTGTTCTGTAAGGAAATCATAACAACATTTAAGTAAAGTATTACATAAAATAACATAGTTGCAAATCCAAAGCGGATTTATTTACTAAAAGTATAAAATAAACAGACATAAATACACTATATGTTGGTACCATGTAAATATACACCAAAGTAATTATTCTACAGAAATAATATACCGTAGTATGCTTGGGTATTGACAAATGTAGACTACTAATAAATCACATTGGATTAAAGCATCTGCTCAATTATATACATCCAATCACGTTAGTATATTTGCTTTATTCCATTATAATTAATTATTGGGCAAACTACGGTCAGGTTGAAATTACAACCAGCAACCACTACGGTAAACTAACGTTAGCTAGCTGCCGTGTGCTATTGTACTGTACGGTACGGTAGCTAGTTAGCGAAATGTACCAATCTCGTTGGAAGCTAACATGTTAACGTATTACCAAGCCAATAGGGAAGGCTACTCATTGCATCCGTTGTTTTGTTTTGTAACTATAATTCACATTAGCAAGCAATTCGTCAGTATGAAAAGTTCTAGTTGATGTACAGTACCGGTAGTCTACAATTAATGTTTAAGAAGGCTAATGTTATTTCTGCCTCACCTTTGCACAGCAGTTCGCTCCTTAGTTACCGTACTGTAGGCTAGTGTGAAAGAGACGAACAACCCTGAAATATACTTGAATAAAGGCTATTTTGAATTAACCTTAAAGAGATGTCGACATAACGTTAAACACAAGCTGAAATACACCTAATAGCCGACAGCCCTTCGCGTGATGGCTCACTTGGAGAAAGTGGCACTGGCACGGTACAATGTGCGCCATTACGGTAAGCACGCGCCACGGCGGCCGCCCGACACCTTCAATAAGCCCTGTTATGAGTGTAATGCCCCCACCCAGCCAGCCACGATATTCGAGCTGTCGGACGTTAACAGGCGACAGATAGGTGTCGTGCCCGAAAGTGATTGTCCTATAAAACGTGACTGCCGTCCGTCTGCAGCTGTTTTTATCCGGATACATCATTATTGGCTGTAATTTCCGATGTGTACGCTATGTTTATCTGTGCCATGTTCTTTGCTATATTTGCTATATTGTCCTTGTCATGCATATGCTTTTATCCAAAGTAATTTACATGTAATACATTTGTCATTAGTTGGATAGGTCATACACCAGCAATTGTAAGCAACCAACATTATTTCAGAATAGTTACAGCATTTAAATTAAAACCAATAAAACAACTATACATTATTTATTTATATATATATATATAATACTATATCATCTAGGATTATAAAATAAACATGCAATCATGAAATCCAAAGAAAACACACACACCAATAAAACCACACAATAAGGATCCTACTTCTGACATTAGCACTTATTGATGAATTTGTATATTATAACTGAAGGCAGTCAGCCTACTCATATGGGTAACGTTTGGAAACTGGTATGACCAAACCACCTATTGTCCTTTTTCTAAGTGTTGCTCCCCTTAAGAAAATCAATATATATAATATATATATATTTATATATAGTATGTGTTCCCTGGAGGTCCGAACCTAAAGTTAGTATTAACAAAATTGTACACGACACTTATTCTTCTGATATTGTCAGAGAGGTACAGTTGGGTGTCATCAGCAAAGCAGTGATAGGAGAATCCATGACAAAAAATTCAAAGCTTTGGTATACAATGACAAAAGTAGTTGTCCCAACACAGATCATTCTGGGACCCCTGTGTTTAGTGGGCAGGGTATGGACAGGCATCCATCTCAGAAGAATAGGAGCGATCTGTCTTATAGGACTCAAACCAGGAAAGAGCAGAGTGTACAATCCCCAACTAAGCAAGTGTTGAAATGAGGATCTGGGGATTTACCGTTTCAAATGCAGCAGACAGGTCTAGAAGGATGTGTACTGAGGAGAGGGAGGATGCTCTGGCAGTGTGAAGGGCTTCAATCACCACGAGAAGAGCAGTATAAGTGGAGTGTGAAGCTGTGAAGGTAGACTGGTGGGGTTCAAAGGTTGTGGTCAGAGCGGTAGAGGAAAAGTTGGTTGGAGACTGCAGGGTTTTTGACAGGAAGGAGATGAGGGATACTGGTCTGTCAAATTGCATGGTCATGTTTTCTGGGTTCAAGTCCTGGTTTTCTATTTCCACAGTTGTCTTGTCCCATTATCTTGTAATCTCATTACCCTTGCTCTATATTTGATTGTGTTGTTTTTCAGGTACCAACCTCTACCTTCACCTGACGCTGTTTCTAGCCTGTAGCTTATTTGTACTTTTGCCTTACGCTGTTTTGTTACCAATCTTTTGCCTGTACCATGACCACCACATTTTTGTCACTACCAGTAAACTGTGTCCTTTACCTACCGTTGTGTCTTGCATCCTGTTATCTCACTTTTGGGTCAGCCATGCCTCCCACCGTAACAGACATTTTTAATTTATAGACACACCAAGCCATTAACAGTGGCTGTTGGCTGTTATCCACTGACAGTTGGTCATTTAAGATTTTAACTATAATTTAAAAATGTGATTTTTTTTATTCTGTCCTTTTTTGCATTGGCTCTATACAGTAGATCCATCCATCCATTGTCAAATGATTATTCGTGGTGGGGTCTGGGGGCAGCATCTCATGCAGAGGACCACAAGCTTCTCTTTCCCGAGCCACATCAGGGCTGTAGGCCAGTGGGTTTGAAATATACTGGCCCATAAGCAGCTTTTACTGTCCCTTCTCCAAAACTTGTAATTTATCAGTGTTATATGTTACAGTGTAGAAACAGAAATACACAACAAATTAAGCATTGTCATGTAGTCTATTTGAATTCAAGGAACTCTAGAAGCAGCTTTTTCTTCAGACGAGATATAATAGCAATAGTCTGCAGCACTGTCGCAGACTTCCACAAAATGTTGAATACATTCCCTCCGCATCCAAAGCTTTTAGTTTTTATGGATTGAGCTCCTCAATCCTCGGGGCTTAGCCACTGTGGAGTTGTTTGACTCCCTCAGTGACGTCCCCCAGGGCAATTGACGATGATCCTCCATCAGCCTCAAGCTTTGTCTCTACCATAGAGAGTGTGTCAGTCGGATTCATGAGTTCCTCAAAGAGTTCCTTCCATCGCCCAATTACCTCCTCAGTGGTCAACCGTGTCCAGTATTTTGTCTATATGACTTTCTGCCAGTAGATGCCCCCCCAAGCACACCAGCTTATCATCAAAAGAAGTTACACGTGACTATGCTAACATAGCGCCAATCCAGCTAAACAAAGAACGGAGGAGGTCACATTACAACACAAATGTAGTGTCTATGTAATTATCTGCAGAACGTAATTATTCTACTGTACCTTTAAATAGAAAATAATAGTTGTTTGCTGCTTAAAATATCCGGAGACCTTTTCAATCACCAACAATTTGGAATACTAAAGAGGAGAACACATGTATTCATTTGTTAAGAGTTACACAGTGCAAGCAGGTAAAGCCAGTACACGGCCAGCACACTGCACACACAGAGACAAGTGGGCCCAACACAGCATTAAAAATAAACTGCCAAATGGCACAGTTTTCATTCCTTGGTGGACATGGATATTTGACATGCGTGAAAGCACCACATGGAAGCCAAGGTAACTGCTACGACATGCCTAAACCACCCAGACAGCGAAGCATAGGCCTAGGCTGTATCTTCCCGTGTGTGTGAATATGTGTGTGCGTAACGCTACACGCTTTGATAATTTCTCTGCAAAAATACACTTAACCTACACATTGTTGTTTTGAAATAAGGTATGATATTATTTAAAATGGTCTAGTTTCAGAATAGATGAATGAGAAGGCAAGGCAATGTAATCGTTGCCATTATCCCCGCAAACCCAACATAGTAGTGATGGGGATATAATCGATGAATGAGAACAAGCGTGTCCTACATGCATTTCTTGGTGTTGTGTTTAAGAAATAGCTAAGTGGTTAGTAGTTCATGCTGCTCTATTTAAAAATTAACAATTAACTAGTCAAAAGGTCTTATAGGTTTTGTCAAAATACAATGCACTGGAATGCAGCTTTTAACCATGTATTTGGTTGGGAATTCTGTGAAAACACACCTTGGGGTGTGGCTTGGGGTAATGTTCTGTAAACAGATACCGTATAGTGTGTATCTCTATACAACAAGGAAATACAAGCCCCATGTCCCTAAGAAAACAAATTATTAGTACAAAAAGGTAGATGTTTGCAGGTGAACATGGTTGAAGTTTATTTCTATTTGAGCATAAATAGGTTGGTTTTGCTAGTCCGGCTCAGAAAATCTTTTTAGGCCCTTGTGATATGACCGATCTCCATAAAACAACGATAATGTGTCTAATTGCGTATGCCATTATTGGTATAGGTTGTTTTGGCTGTGCCACATGCAGTGACTGTATATGTGGGGCAAGTGGTCTAGGGAACATTGTGATTGGAATCTTGAGCCCCTGCCATTCTAAGATTGAGAACCTGGATAAGCGAATCAAGCCAGAAAGTTTCAACTGTACTGAGTAAGTTATTGTGTTCATAGTTCATACCATGTGAGTGTTTAATAAAAAACATTATATAACCATACTGTAATAATGTTTTATATATATATATATATTTATATTTTTTTCATTCAGGTTTAATTTAAGTGCATTTGTGCAGAGCTTGGCTATCCTCCACACTATTAACATAATTAACAACTCAAGCTTTCTGCCTGGCATTCATCTTGGATATGTTATCTGTGACACATGCTCAGATGCTGGCAAGGCTATTGAAAATATTGTGCATTTGTTATCCTTGAACAACACCCTGCCAGTTCAAGGTGACCTCATACAACAGCCCCCAGTTAAGGTCATCATTGGGGAACGCTACTCTGAAGTGTCTGCTGCTGTAGCCAGAGTTCTGGGTCTCTATATGGTCCCACAGGTATCAATAAATAAAAAAAATGTGTCTGATTTAAAAAATATTAATTGACAGGACAAAACCAAATATTTGCATATTGTATTAAAATATACACTCAAATATATTTTTTTATTATAATTGTTATGTATTTATCAGGTATTTTGAATAATGAATTTTCATGAATTCATCAATACAGTATAATGACAATAAAGATAATGAATGAATTAATTGACCCATTCATTCATTCTTCTATAGATAAGCACTACATCATCTTCTGAAACTCTGGATGATAAATTGCGTTACCCAGCCTTCTTACGAACTATACCAAGTGACAGACATCAGACACGTGCCTTGGCCCAACTCATGAAACATTTTAACTGGACTTGGGTTGGTGTGGTGTCAGGGGATGATGACTATGGCAGGAATGCACTGCGAAGCTTCTTAATTGATGCTGAAGAAGTAGAGATATGCCCTGCTTTCAATGAAGTTATTCCTCAAAACATGGCTAACAATAAGATTAACCAACGGATCAATGAGTTGGCAGATGTCATTCAGTCATCTACGGCCCAGGTGGTTTTGGTCATCATGAAGGAAATTCTAGTTGAACAGTTGTTTAAGGTGATGTTTGCAAAAGGAATCTCCAGGACATGGATCGCCAGTGATTCCTGGTCCATGTATCGTCCTTTGGCTACATCAAAAGGGATCAATTTTCTTGGAGACATCTTTGGGTTCAGCTTCATGACAGGTGAAATTCCAGCATTCAAAGGTTTCCTTACAAATCTTTCAGCAGGACCAGGAGCTGTCAATAAGTTCATTGAGGAGTACAAAGCTCTAAGGTTTGGGTGTTCTGAAGAAGTGAAAAAACACCAGGACTGTGTAAATAGTAAACCTGTTGCCCAGTGTCCTTTGCCTGAGTCTCTAAAGTGGAAATCAGAATTAGCTTGCAAGCTACCTGACCCTCAAAATGCAAATGATGATTTCCTAACACGTGTGATTGACTTGAGGAGAACATATTCTGAATATGTTGCTACCTGGTCAATTGCACATGCCCTACGAGTCATTCTTCCTTGCAATGACTCTGTTTGTTTGGAAAAAATTGACTTTTCACCTTGGAAAGTAAGAACCATTTAATATGAATTATTTTACACATTGTATTTAAGGTTTTCTACCATGATATTATAATGAAAATTAATCAACAAGATCCACCTTTTGTTTCAGTTGCTCCAAGAACTGAAGAAGATACATTTCACTCTTGACAAAAGGCAGTTTTCCTTTGATAAATTTGGTAGTTTTGAAACTGGTTATGATTTAGTGACCTGGGTGAGAAATGGAGACAAGAGACATATTGATGTTATTGGAAGATATGATGTGGTGAAAAGTGTTGTGGAGTTAACTGCAGAAATTGTAAACTGGGGAACTCCAAACAAAACGGTAATAAGATACTTTCCTCCTAAAAGTACCACACAATATTTTAACATCTGATCGGGGAGCCGGTGCTATTTAGTGCCGGCTTTTACGCAGTATAGTTCATTTTAGTTCATTTCTTAGTCTTAAAGACTAAGTCAGTGATTGTAAATTAATGAATATTTTGTCAAATTCAGTGAATATCTACTAATGGTCTGCTGACATGTCTACACCCGAAGAGATCTGGTGTTTCTACATAAGCCTGGCTCTGTCAATGGGAACATAATCTAATTGGTGCAAACCACACCACAGACCACCGTATAGTCTTAGGGATTAGTGTCCATTTCAGGGGGCGGATTTTCTGAGGGAACACCATATGGTACAGAGAGGTAGCTGTCACCGGAGGTGGCATCAAGGGTATGCACTTAGGTGGTTTTATTACTATCTCTTAGGCAGAACCTTACTATAAATCACTTATCCCCCACATCTTACAATACACTGGAACTGCATGGTTCTACAATAGGTCTGTTGTGTTGCAACAAGCCACATTATTCACATATACAACTGTTCATTCATTGTGGACACATTATATGTTAATGTTCTAATACCTTCCTCTGAGACCAAAACCAAAACCAGCTAGGCCTACTGGAAATGTAGATGTTACAGTATGTATGACACAGAAAGAAAGTAGTCCTATCATGTTTCTTCCAGCTAAGAAACATGTCTATCAGAACAAAATGAAATAATTCATGAAATAATATACAGATAATAATCCACAGTAAATAAAGTAGTATCAGAAAGTAATAACACTTTCCACATGATTGGAGTACTGCAAGTTCCGCATTTCTGGCATAAGATAACGATCGCTCTCCTATCTCCAACTAGTCCTACATGGGCTTCTTACTGGACATCACAGTACCACAATCCTTCCAATACTTAACCCCTATCCAACACCCAGTCATAGATAAGTGTGATCTGTCAAGATGCATCAAAGCCCAGACATAGGCGATAATCAAATGTGATCATGCTTTTTCAGGAAAGGAAAAACAGGATATGTACCCTGCTTAAGAAGATAAGGCTTAGAAATTCTAACCTTATTTTAAATACATTTGATATAATCTTGTCTTTAGTTTGTATTTCTCTTTATCTCTTTATACTACTGTAATTGTTTTATTCATGCTTGATTAGTTTTACTTTATTTACTGAAATGTATTGTTTCAGATGTTCAATATCAATTGTTGTTGAAAATAATTAAACAAGTATTAATTGTTAATAATTAAACGTACACTGTAAATACAGTAATTATTATTATTATTATTATTATTATTATTATTATTATTATTCAAGTAGACTCAGTTACACAGTAAGTTAGTCTATGATGTCTTTAACTCAAATTTCAATACTTAATTCCTACTGTACAGATTCCTAAGTCAAAATGCTCTGAGTCATGTCGCCCTGGAACATTCAAAGCAATGTCATTGATTTCGTGTTGCTACAGCTGCAGTGAATGTGAAGAGGGAACATACAGCAACATTACAGGTCATAAAACATAATATAGTAATTATTATTCTGTGTTTTACTAGTGTATAGTTAATTCTGCTGTATTTTTCACAGATGCTCAAAGCTGTGTTAAATGTCCATATGGAACCTGGTCTTTGAAAGGTTGGACTAAGTGTGAGCAAAGAAAAGAAGTCTATTTTGGATGGGATGATCCCTTTGCAATAACTGTCCTTACCGTTACTGTATTAGGGTTTCTACTGCTATTTTCCGTCCTGATTATTCTTGTAATTGGTCGAAAAAGTGTTGTCTTTAAAGTGGCCGGGGGTAATCTCTGCTTTGTCATGATAGCTGGGCTTATGGTTAGTTTTAGTGCAGTAGTCCTGTTTGTGGGCAAGCCCAATGATAACATTTGTAAAGCACGTCAAACTATGTATGGTCTAGGCCTTGCACTGTCTGTTTCATGCATCTTGGTCAAAGCTTTCCGCTCATTTCTTGCTTTCCTTACAGATAGAAATCAGCAGTATAGGCTGAACAAACTATATAAACCTCCTGCAATCATTATCGGTGGTACAGCCATCCAAGCTGTTATCTGTCTATTCTGGTTGATTTTTGATGCTCCAACGCTGGAAGTGCACACCAAGAAGGAAACAATGGAGATTGAACTGCTGTGCAGTGAAGGATCAAATTGGGGTTTCGGGGTTATGCTAGGTTACATTGCCCTGCTTGCCCTTATTTGTTTCATTCTTGCATATAAATCTAAGAAAAATCCCCAACGCTTCAACGAAACAGGGTACATCATATTCAGCATGGTCATCTTCCTCTTTGTGTGGATTTGCTTTATCCCTGTGTATGTTGAAAAAATTAAACAACGCTCAGAAATCCAGGCAGCTGCCATTATTGTTTCAAATGTTGGCATAATACTTTGCCATTTTGTACCTAAGAGCTATATGATCCTGTGCAAGAAAAGGAAAGACATTAGCAAGCAGTCTTATTTAAACTGTGTACGCAACTTTACAACTGTGCATGATGCTGTTTCAGGTGTGGCTTTAGATATGGTCTGTTTAAAGGTTGTAGAACCAGACATATTTCAATCTAACAAAATTAGAAAAAGATGTAGAGCCAGGTCCTGCTGATTTATTACCTACATTTTATATTGGTATATGGCCAATTTATTTTAATTCAGATGATACTTATCAGATTAAATGAAATGGATCAGACTATACTTAATAAGCATGTTGGCATGACTATCATTACTGTGGGATGGAAAACATAGGTATTTCTTTTGTAATTATATCAGTAAAGTGAACAATATGAGCTATTAGCTATAGCCAATACGGGGGAGTGGTACACTGTTGTGGGATGATGTGATGTAATGTGACATGACATTTTATTGTCATGACATGAAATAGGTTTGTTTTGTTTTGCATGCTGTATAAAACAAACAAACAAATAAACACTAAATAAAAAATAATAAATGAAACTGGATATATTATTTGTAATATTTTGTCACCTTTCATTTGTATTTATTAGCATTTATTGTACTACTCCAATACTGAAATAATTAAAACATATAATATAGGAGGACAATCTGTAAAATCTAAGACACATTATTTCCCTTAATTTCAAGCCAATTGGTAATATATCATACATCATTATTTGATGTATGATATTTGACAATTCTTTGATTTTGGCAACTATATATATAATGGGGAGATGTTGTTATGTGCTAGAAACAGCCACCTGAAGCAAACTCTCATTATCCAAATGAGCTTATGGACTTAGAACTGGGTGAGGTTTACATGCTTTAACATGACATACATGCAGGCTAAGAAGTTCACAGAAATCCTCACTAATCCTTTCAGATGGTCATCCTTTGCGAGGTACAGAGAATAGGTCTCAGAGCACAGTATGTGGATATAAAGAATACATTATGGATCATATTGGCTATCTATGTGATGTGCAATAGAAGAGAACTGGAAGATGGATTTATCAATATATAGTTTTAAGTAAGATTCTCAGGTAAAGTGAGCTTGGAAGAATCAACAGCCGGAGCCAGCTGAGAATGACAGGAGCAGCAGGTGGATAAGGGCCTTGGCCATTGTTTTGAATCATTTACAGCAAGTTCCATTCTGTGCTATTACTGGAACATAAGAGACAGACACAACCATCTTGCATTAGAGGATCTGAAATGGGTTGCTCTCCATCCAAGGGAAGCACATGTGGGACTCAGGGTCCCTTCAGCAGGGGTATAATATCTCTGTCGGCCACTGGAGAAAGTCCTGGAGAGTCCCAGCATTATGATACTGCGAGTCGGGATAGCACAAGATCAGCAGATTTGGAAATGAAGGAGGGAAAGATGGATGGAAAAAGTAATTCCTTAATTTTAACACCTCAAAAAAAGGATCCTTTGTTAGTGGAGTTAGCAAAAGATGTTGTCAGTGTGGAGCTGGACAACAACATAGTGGTTCAAAGAAAAGAGAGACATGGAGAAAAGCAAGACTCAGCCAACAAGTCTGTCAGGAAACCAAAGAAAAATAATAGAGTCAAAATGGAAAAAATAGCCCCTCAACCAGAGCAGAAGGTGGACTTCCCAGAACCTCTGGTAGAAGCACATCAAGCTGCTTATGGCTTTTTGAATCCTAGCATAACTAAATATGATATTATTCTTGGGCTTTTGGAACAGGCAACCCAAACTCAGGTTTCTGTGCAGCCTATGGTTGCCTTTATGGTTCTGCGATATGAGGAAGTCAATCGAGGGCTGAAGGAAATGGAAGATGCGGGAGAAACATTACTGAAAGAAAATGGAAAACATCTTGATTGGCCGAGCAAAATGAAAAACCTCTCAACAGCTCCTCTAAAATGTGGCTCTGCTGATATTGATCCTCCACCCGATCTGCTTCAACAATTGCTTCAGTATACCACACAGAGAATGTGTAATGTGAGCCACATTGTTGGGGGCATTGCCGATTTGGCTTTGGAGGAAGCTGTGGAATATTTTGCCTCTGTCTCAGAGCTTTTAGAAGAGAAACTAAAAATCAAGCGTGCTACAGAGGTCAAGTTAATGCAACTGTTGACTCGCATTGAAACAGCTTCTCTCCGCAAGGCTGGACCAGAGGATTCTGTTCTTTTTAGTGAGGATAGTGGTATTGGAGCTGAAAGTGAATCTCTAGCTGGGTCTGAGAGATGCCATAGAAGAATGAGTTCAGAATCTGCTGGGACAAATAGAACTAGCAGTCGTAGTCTGGTTGGTTGCAATATCATAAAAATAAAGCATGCATCAAGGCGAGTGATTAAAGGTAATATCAGTCCTAGCGTCTCTCTTGATTCAATAGATTCTACATGTACAATTATGGCCAAGGAAGAAAACGACGTAGAATCACTGTTGGGTTCTGCCTCCTTAGATGAGGGGGAGGGATATGACAATGACCTGAATGGAGGAATTGACCACAGCGAAGCAGGTGCCAGAATACAATTAGATTCTTCACCTGTTAACTGTATCAGGCAACCTAGACGCTTACCATCAAAGCGCATAGAGAACCCTCAAAATGTGGAGATGACTTTAAAAATGAAAGATGCCATAAGTGGTCGAATACAATTTGTGCAGTCACAAAATGCTAGTGCCAAAACAAAGACTATAGACATCTCAAAAACAAGTAGAAGCCAGTGGGCAGAGAATGAAGCACAATCACAACAGATACCCCAGACTGAAGCACCTATTCGGAGGGCGGTAGTAAAAAAGACTCCAGTCGTGAAAGAGCGACGCTCTCAGTCAGCAGAATCATTTCGAAGCAAAGCAGAAGATCCTACTCTGCATGAACTACAAAGAACCCAGAAAGATATAAACCACAGGGTAGAGAAAATGTGCAAAAGCCAGGCAGGAATAAAAAGCAGAGCTATTCGATCCAAACATCAGGGCAGCTCACCAGCAAGTGCTCCTGCAACAAATCGTATACACCCCAAATCAGAAAATAGTAAACCTCAATCAGATAAGGAAAATGCAGGCCTTATGACGCACAGTAACAATGAACCACAAACTATGAAGGTTGCTATACAAGACGACAAGAAGACAGTTAAGAAAACATCCACACCTACAGTTGTAAAAGCCACCCCACCTGATAGCCCTCCTTTATCGCCACGGCCATCTTCAAGACTTTGCAGAGGCAGAAATTCTGTCAAAAAACTAATTGATACATTTAGCCAAGGTAGAGAAGAACAAGAGGATTCTAAAATCTTCGGGCCTCTAAAAGGTGTGCGGAGGTGTGGTGTCCCTATTTTGCCAGGTTTAGGTAATGTAGAAGCTGTACTTAGTAATGGTGTAACCAGTTGTAGAGAGGAATCCATATCATATGAGAAAAGTGAGTGTATGGATTCGGAGAGTCTCCCTCCACCTCCACTTGAAGTATTAATGGACAATTCCTTTGAATGTGCTCAAGGGTTTTCTGCTTGTGTAGCAGATGATGCGGCTACAAAAGCAGGCAGGTCACCTGCTACAAAGAGGGCTATGGTATCTCAGCGACTTAGGGCCTCAATCCAGTCTGGGACAGTTCTGCCTAGCAAAGGGAATCTCCCACAAGGTTCCAGGGTGATGATCCTTGCCAAGGGTGATCAACAAGATTCCTCTATCCAGTCAAAAAGTATCCAGCCATGTGTTCAGCCAGATATAGAGTCAGACAATATATCAGCTGCCTCATTGTACAAACAAACAAGGAAAATCATACACCTAAGACATTCTACAGACTCACTTTTGGAGAAACAATCAAATGTCAATTTACCTTTAAAACCACCGTCCAGTCAAACAGCTGATGGTGGCAGCATTATAGTGCCTAAATCTAAATTTGCAATGTCTACAGCAACTAACACATCAGTAGCCAGTAAACAACCATGTCCAACTCCACCTACATCTAGGGTAAGAATGCTACCGTCCACACCATCGACATCAAGCACCTTGCATCAAAGACTTACTAGTCCCCACACATGCAGAAGGCAGCTTACCCCACCATCTTCAACCATCCCTCCTGTCTTCCAGAAACTTCCTACTCCCCCGGCAGCTCAGAGGAGATTACCTAGCCCACTGGTGCAAAACATAAATCCAAGCCAGGCCTCCTCTTACTATTTCAGGGCATCATCTCCACCAGCCTCACCTAAAGTGCAAAGATGGTCAAAAGAGGACAGCAATGAAGACTCACCTTTTTGTCGGTTGGTTAGTAATGCTCGCTCCGTCTTTTACCCTGCTTCTCCAACTCTGTTTGAGGCCCAGCCTTGCCCAGCGCCCCACCCTCCCCAAGCATGGACCTCCAGTGGTGTCTCCATCCTCCCACGTCCTTGGGGAATTAATGTCAGGTTTCCTGCATTTTTACGTGGACCCCGGCCTTCTATCCGTCGAAGCTATTCAGAGCGAAGGCCAAGTTTGGGCTTACCATCACGGTCACCTTGTAACATCTCTGTGGCTCAGATGTTTGGGAGTGAACCAGCACTTAGCGCACATGGGTAAGTGCTCATAATGTACTCTGTACTATTTCCTTTGTTTTACACCCAGAAAGAAGCATATATTTAATTTGTATTATTTGATTTGATATCATAATACAGTTTATTGGTCAATACATAGTTTCACTTTTTTTAAGACCTTAGATCAAGATCTCACTCTTTCAAGACCTTTTTCAAGACCTGGAGACACTCTATTGTGACTGTCAACAGTCTGCATCCAATGGTTCGCAGTTGTTTGCATCGCTTCATCTAGGTCCATTTTGAAATGCCTGACTTCAATGCGACTGCACTTAGTGCCCACTGGATGCTGTATGGTCCACCATCCAGAGTGGCTGTGAGAATGCTAAAGCAAACGTGGTTTCCAGACTATAAACTCAGCGAAAATTGATTAGAGAGCAATAGTTGGGCAGAGCCAGACTAAAGTAGCATAGTCTAATAGATGGCTTTAATATTGAGGAACAAGCCACTGATGTCCGAATTCTATAAAAAGTATTAGTAACCTAGTTGAATGTCAATAAAGTATTGACATTTTAATCTTGTTGTGCTGACTGTGTCAATAATACTTGTACTGTGTACCATGTAATAATACTGTCACACAGCATTATTAGTTAATTGCTCAATCAACACTAAATAATAATAAATAATAATAAAATACACACATGAATAATGTCTGAAATTACATAATGAATAGTTACTTATTTGAAATACCTATAGCTTCACATTTACGTAAATGTAATCAGATAGCGCTGCACTAATAACACACACACACACTCTGCTTATAATATTTGAATCATTACACTATTAAAACAATAGTGGACACAATTGATTTGAGTGCATAATTGGGCTTTATATTTCAAAACGTGAAGGCTCTGTAACTGTGACACATTCTGGATGGTTCTAACTATACAGTAGCTTACCCACCTGTCCCACATCTCTCATCTACTTTAACCTTTGTAACATTCCCTTGTTCTTATAGGCGGGAGTATGAACCGACCAGGGATGATGACATGTGGAGTAACCAATCAGACCTAAGAGCTACACCACGGTCTGCTTCACACACAGACCTGTGTGTTGTGGGACAGTCCTTACACAGAGTATGAAGGGGCAGATGAAGGACCTGTAAGATTATGGATTAGCAGGCCTCTCCAAGGGTTTATGATGATGCTGCTGTTTTTATTTCACTGGGATGAGTGCTCTAAAGTGTGTTGCACCACAACACAGCACACTTTTGTTCATGTTTGTGTTGTGCTGTGAATTTTGTGGCAATATATGCTTTTTGTATATTTTGTGTTTCTGGAAGCTCGGGTGCATTCGTGCATGGAGGAAGCTTCCTTACTTCACTTTGATGGGCCTATACTGTAATAATAGCTGTATGAGAAAAACACTTCTCAGTGTTTTGGAATTACCAAAAGCATTCACAAACAACTTCTCAAGATTTTTTTGCAATTCTAAAATTGATCAAATACTGTATACAGTATACTAAGGTGGTAACAAAGTGTTGTCAGGCTGAGCCGACGTCACAGAGACCACACTGTGCCACACGCTTGACAAGTTGTAGAGCTCATATCATTTGCCTATTAAAATAAAAGCTTTAAAACAAATTAATTACATCCTTCTGCTGTTTCCGAGTCTGCAGTTCCGAGTGCAGTTAACCAGTCTGGCCCAAACCAGAGGCCCAAATGTTGATGGTTCCACTGGTGGCATTACAATCACATTTTCACACCCAGCTACTTTAGGTAAACTGAAAATACAGCCATTGATTGGTCACACGTGTATTTTTGCAGGACGGGACCGGCCAATATGAGCAAATGTAGCTTACTGACTGATTAGAGAAGGTTGTGCACCCATGTACCATGTACAATGGCAGTAATTCCACAAATAGCGTTCGATCCCGACTCTTGTGGAGTTTCACAGAGAGAACCCTGCATGCTAAAGTTTGTTTTGGCCTCTGGTGTTGGCTCGTCTGCAGGCGGCTGAACTAGGCTTGCCTAGTTTTTTCGTGGTGTAATGGCCAAACCTAACTGCCCCCCCAACCCCCCACACACACACCCACTGACTCCCTTAAAATAAACCAAAACAACCCTATATTACCTAGTACCTAGTACAGTTTATACACATGTATAAAAATGCATTTACATTTACATTAACCGTCATATTAATAATAAGTAGTAATGATTGAGTAGTCTAATTTATAATTAGGAACAAGAACAGGTTGTTTGAAGAGAAGTACAAAGAAATGCCTTAAAGAGATGAAAGGAGGTAATGGATAAGTGAACTGCAGCAGGTTATTCCAATCAGATTGAACTTTAAAATTAAAGGCACGTCATACAATTTCTATAGAAACGAAAACAACAACACAGTTTTGTTTATATGCCTTAGATGACTCACAAATTAATATCATCTCATTATAATCCAAAAGTGTATTTTATACAGTACATTAGATCAATTATATTATGTAATCATTTCAGTTTCTATCTATTGCGTGATATATATTTTGAGTAATAGCCTACAACACATGATGGGAATAATTCCATAATATTACTGAAACATGAATAACTGACATCAAGAATCAGAGATATGTTAGCTATGGTTGTTATGGTAAAATGGCCCATATTTTAATCAGGCTGTGTAATAGAGTACTAATACTACATCATGCTACAATATACTGTAGTTATTTGCATGGCAGTAAGCATGCCATAAGGAAAATTGTCCACTTGAGGGCAAGCTTGTTCCACATTCACATCTCACAGTGCAAATATTGTAGAATTGCCAATAGGGAATAAATTAGGAGAAGCATTTTACGAGGTATGCACATAATGTAACAAATACTGTATATTTGTATGACAAGTTACTTAACTGTAGAGTGACACTGGTTAGCAGGCTT
Organism: Typhlichthys subterraneus; assembly: GCA_027564835.1. Classification (NCBI taxonomy): domain Eukaryota; kingdom Metazoa; phylum Chordata; class Actinopteri; order Percopsiformes; family Amblyopsidae; genus Typhlichthys; species Typhlichthys subterraneus. The sequence continues at coordinate 21,067 of JAODUH010006650.1, forward strand.
TAATTCAAATGTATGTGCATATGTACACATACAGTATATATTTAAATTATAAAACAAAATGTAGAATTTTCAGGGGAAACATGAGCACAGTAATGGGCATTATTCACAACATAGTGTAGCAGATATTCTCTACTATCTGTAATTATTGCCAACCAAACTTTTTAGGAAAGCATGACCAACCATCTGCCATTTATGGCTCTTATCTGTCCCCTTGTGTGCCCAGGGCTAGTGTGGACATGGTAGCGCCCAGATAACATTATCTGATAGCTGTATGCAGTTCAAATGGCCCCGTACCTGAGGTGAGCTCCAGATGGTCTGGACCGAACATATCTGGGAATGCATAAAATCAGAGCCTACAGAATGCTGGTCTGAAATACATCCAGCCTTCCGGCTGCATGACAGTTTATTGCTGTTGTTCTCCTATTGTGTATTTACCATGAGGCAGATGATCATATGTCCAGAAGTAACAGACATTTACGATAATAATGCAGTTCATATTGGCAACTATTTTCAATATACATTTAAAAAACAAAACAAAAATAACAACAAACTTACAAGTTAAAACATTAATTAACTAAATCATCCTGATTTATTTTAAAAGCATAAAGTATTTGTACCAATCCCAGTGAAATCAGTGTGCAGGACACAGGTGGAGGGCTTTATTACAGCCAAAACACAGTAACAAAGCAGAACAATCTTCTGGGTGAGATAAACATGTGTGGCTCATTGATCAATACCTACACTTTAATCTGAGAATACATTTTTTTGGTGAATTTGCCTTAGAACATCATAATTGAGAATGTTTTGTTATTATTCATTCAATTGATTATCAGACATTTCGAAGCTAAATAAAGTAATCAAAATCAAATATGAATTTGAATAAATAATGACACTAAGACTTTTATGAATATGGCTTCTGGGCCATCAGATATACGTATTTGAACATACTGTGTAAACAAAATGTGCAGAAAACATATTATTATATCCTAAACATAAATGCAAGCACCGTGCAGATTTTATATTGAGTTTATTGAACTATTGTTAATGAAGACTCATTATTTTGTATTACGCTTGTATTGTGAACTACAGGGAATGTGCACTGTGCTGAAAGCTCTAGTGTCAAATATATAAAACCAGCCATAATGTTTTAGCAGTGTGTAGATGTTTTTCTGTGATATCAGTGACAGTTAATTCAGGTAAATCCTTTTAAGGAAACAAAAGTTTGAAGGCTGTTGGTGGTAGTACAAATCCAAAAGCAACCATTGTGAGGTATATATAGCTGGCATTACTTGATTTATAATTTTGTAATATACTTTGATACCAGCCAGCATTTTGGGTGTTTTCAACAAACCTCTCTTATTGTCAGAGCCAAAGGTGCCAAGACATTTGCATATAGATAGCAGCATCAAGGAAAGATATTTGTTAGATTAGCAAAGTGGAAAAAGGGTGATTAGATTGAAATGGCACATAATGGGAACATTGTACTGTACTCAAGGTCCAATCAATTCCCTATGACCTGTATGGGCGTGAAAACATAATGGAAATAAAAAGGAAGGTCACCCTCATTTAAATTCAAAGCAAACAGCTACTTTGAATAAGTAATCAGAACTTTATGAAATGTGTGTAGCTTGAATGGGCTCTGGTAAAGTACATTGTGTTTTTGTATTAATTAACTATATCTGGGAGGCCCAGCTCATGTACACTATTACAGTAAATTTATATTTAAAGCATTTGGCAGCCGCTTTTATCCAAAGCGACTTACATGTAGTACATTTGTCAATAGTAACAACATTCTATTAGAATAGTTACAGCATCTTGTTATCATGGCTAGTCCCTTGTAAATATATAATTAAATCGTCAAACAAAATTACTACTAGCCTAAATAATCAAGTGCTTATAAGAGCAGAACATATAATGATACTACTGACCAGCCTTGATAGATAGTTAATCCATTTCACCTTGGAAGGAGAATATGTACAACATTCCAAGGCTTCCAAGACTGGATCCTGCCAAGCTAATAATTAACACTGGTGAATGCACTAAGAACAATTTGTGTGGGATTTTAGTTGACCATTATGCATAGGTGGGCCTATACATATTCCTTTAAATACGATATTGAGCAATATAACATATAATGATACTACTGACCAGCCTTGATAGATAGTTAATCCATTTCACCTTGGAAGGAGAATATGTACAACATTCCAAGGCTTCCAAGACTGGATCCTGCCAAGCTAATAATTAACACTGGTGAATGCACTAAGAACAATTTGTGTGGGGTTTTAGTTGACCATTATGCATAGGTGGGCCTATACATATTCCTTTAAATACGATATTGAGCAATATTTGGTATGAAATGCCATCTTGTAATTATCTGAATACTCATCTTGGTCGAAGCATTCACAGAATTGGTCCAAGTGAAGCGATAATCATCGCATGTACCTTGTTGCATGCACTAGGGGGCAGTGTTAGTAAACATTTTATGACCGTTTACTTTTGTATGATTGCAGCTAGGAATCATTTGCCTCGTCAGTACTGACCCTGAGACGTTGTTGGTCAGCACTATAGGTGGTTCTATGTCTGGAGGTTGGCATACTGTGTAGCCTACTAAGATCAAAGTAGGGGAAAGCTGTCATGGAAACATACATTTTCAAGCCATGAATTACATGTTAATGAAAGCACTGTGATTAGCTAAAACAGAACCTGTCTGACTGTTTTTTGTGCCAATCTGAGAGAGCAACCCGTACAGCTTAACAGCCAGTAGTGGTCAATCGGTCTCCTAATGCAGATATATTTTGGTAGAGAGGGTGGGGTCCGATGAACAGCTAATTATATATTCAGCAATATTAGGTACATCTAATACCAGGAATACCAACAAAGTCACACAGAGACCAGCTTTGTGGGTGCTGTCCGACACAACATCCCTGGAGCCTTTACGAAAGGTCAGGTAAGCAGGGACATTGTTCTACCCACCAAATGTCATCATGTCCCAGGGCTTAGTATGACTGATGGGGGACCTTCTCTGGTGGGAAAACGCCATTGCAGGATGGAAGGTTGTAACAAGTCTTCCCCTCACTTCATCCAAAGTCCTTATAGGCTCAACATCCAGCCATAAACCTTCAGAACATCTCTATAGGACATCCATAATACCATATTAATGTTTTCACAGTGACCTTGTGTCACTGTTGGAATTGTTTTCAGGTGTGGCAGATGTGGCACACTGCTTGTGCAGTATTTCTTTTAGTATGCCTTATAACAATTCATTATAATATTAAGTCTAGTCTGCCAAATTAGCTCACAGGTAAATGTTGTGTGATTTAAGATTTTCTTCTTTTACAGACCGAAAGAAAGTTTATGCACCAATGGAAACACTTCTGGGTCACTGAACGCTTATTCAGCTTATTCAGCGTGTCTTTGCCCTCTTTTTATGCAGTAAAGCTGTATACGGAGCTGACGTGAAACCAGAATAGACATTTCATAAGTTTAAGAAGTAAAGAAAGCTGTATTCATAATCTTCTATAGTAATTGATAACACAAACAAAAAAAATGATGGCCAAAGAACAAAGCCAAAAACATACTTATTATCAGTGTGTCATTGAGTTATATATTTTTGTCTAGACGCTGTCACTGAACACAATCAATTTAATCCAGCAGTAACCTATTTGGATGTGATGAGCAACCAATAAGAACGTGTACTTCGAACTTATGTGAAATTCTGGAAGTAGCGCTATATCATTGTTAGAAATTAAAGTATATTGCTGTAATAGACACCCACTATGAATAGAATCGCTGTTTAGAAAGATAGTTTTGCATGGAGTGTAATGGAGTTTAGCACAGAAGAGAGGGCTCCCTAGGCTTGTACCAAAGTATGCACTTTATGTGAAAAAGGTCTGGACATGCTCCATTGGGAACTGTTTGCAGTCATTGAATCTAATTGGGCGGAGACCTCGTGATAATCTTGAAACTATTGGAGCAACCTTTAACCAAACAGCTTTGCTACAACTGTAGCTTTATTTAGCATAAGTGGAACTACATTTAGAAAAAAATACTTTACTTATCACTGGCCACTGATTGGCTAAAGCGAAGAGGGTTCTAGACTATAATCTTTGCAAAGATTCCACTGAGATCAATGGTCGGGCAGAGCCAGGCAAACAGCTCCCTAATATATATATATACAGTATACTGTATATAGAAATTGGTGGCCCCTCTGGACACATCTGACCATGAGATGCAACTGCACTATGTACTGTAAAACTAGTTGGGCAACTCACATGGTGGTGAAGCCGAGAGCAGTGTCAACCATTTAGATCCATCCCTAATACATAAACTGCATCACTTTCCTGCTGTAATATCCAGCACACAGACAGTCTCGAGTCTTACGCAGGTCTGTGTCTTAGCAGTAATAACTATTACATTTGTCCAGTAGTTGTAATGCAACTACTGTATGTAATGCAAAAGTGTCACAGAAAGAGCGTATTAGTTTTAAATATATGCTGAAGACACAAATCCAAATGTGACATTATTTGTGACCATGATGGCTGACTATACATTTGCAATGATAAGCAGTGGTCATTTCTGTTGTACATAAATATAAAAAATATTCTGCATCAATTTAAATTATTTATTCCAGTTTTAGCTAACTGACTCTGTCCTCCTGGGCATTTAAATAGGGCACAGCTGTTGGGGAAGAGACAACACTTTATTGGCTCCTGTTGGCTTCTGTTTGATATTACAGACATTACCTCCAAAGGGATTTATACCTGCATTAAATTTACCGTATTTGCTTTTGCAACTCACAGTAGAATCTACATGTATGTCTACTGTTTTAACTATTGGCTGTATGTTTACTAACATGTATTTAAAATTGATGTACTGTAATGTTTCTGTATTTCATGTAGACCATAAGCATGGCACTATGAAGTATTGCTTTGATAATGGGTTAAAACATTCATCCTGATGGACATTATAAGTAATCATGAACCTGCATTTTTGCAGGTTCATAGGATTAAAGAAATACATGGAGCCAGGGATTCAAACATCATTGACGTGGCTCCAATTATACAGTGGTCCATCAGGCATTTCAGACAAACAAATCTATAATAAATTATTTTAATGGATTAATTAATGGATTAAATATTTCTCAGATACTCCAAAATGTGTCGTAAATACAAAGAGCATGGTTTTTACAACATATACTATACTGTATGTGTGACTTAATGATTTGATGCCGGTCTTACCAGCTATGCCTTTTCTCTAAACCAATGACAATAATATACCATACATACACGATGCGTACGCTTTTTCCAGATGTTTTGAATGTTTAGTATAGACATGTTCACAATCAGATTAAATGTCACAGCTTTCTCCATTATTATTAAAATATTAGATTTTCATTCCATACTATCAAGAAAGGCGGCCATAAACAGACTCAGACATAACTATGATAAAGTCCGACTTTATGGTTAATTCAATCTGCAATCTTAACGTTCACTGAAATGATGTCATTACTATTATAATGTTTTACAATAATCAAGATATTACTTATTATATAAATGTTTTCCCATTGGCAATACCTTTTCCTGAAACTTTACATAACACTGTCAGGGCGGAATGGGGAGCGGGGGAAGGGGGGGGGGGGGGGGGTTGAAGATGCTGATTAAATCATTAATATACAATTTTACAATTTGAATGCAAACACTGAATGAGCTCTAGCGAGCCTTTGTTCATGGTGCAAACCATTGGGTTTCTAGTTTAAAAAATTTATATTAATATGTTTGGCTTCTGCAACCATAATGCATGTAAAGTGTAAAAAATGCTATTGTTTTCCCTAGGGCTCATGGGGGACTAAACACACATTTGCATCTGGTGTGTAAAGGATTGTTTGACTTAATGCACAGCATCAGCTGTGTTGTGTGAATTAAACACAGCCACACCATCTGTAGTGATGTCACATGCCTACAAGATAAGACTACAAACTGTTAGTCTGTTCTTGCTGTTAAAAATACTGTATGGTTGACTCTTAAAAAGCAATTACTGTGCGAAACAGCTTGCTATGAAGCTATCATATGTCAACATGAGACAGATTTCATAGAGTTGCTGTAAATCAAATTTAAATAAGTAACTGAGCACTAATAATAGCCTTCAAAATACTGCACTTTGAATCCTGAGTTGAAAGATGTCCAATATACATTTTAGCCACACTGAAGTGAGGTTGTTAAAAATGCCAGACTGTTACAAATAATACATTTTTTTGGTCATATTTCTCTGTTGATGCCAACTAATTTGAAGCAGAATTCTGATTAAATATCGACTTGTTCCACCTCCATCGGAAATTGCAGCATGGCACACTTGTCTTGGCTGGACAGAAGAGAAAGAAATTACGAGTCACCAGTCATTTGCAATAGTGTCACAAATACAGAAGCACACAAAACAGTAGTGTCTTGTTATCATATGTTCTTTGGTTGAAAACATCTATGAACATTATTGTATTAGCGGAGTCCGTCCTTGAATCATTAACATGATAATGTTCATGAGTTATTACCTTACAATAATGATTATTTTCAATAGACCTATTATATTATGATGATATAACACTGATGTCTTTTACATTTGTCCTGGCATCTCTGACTTGTGAGAGTACATGTCCTGTGGTGAGGAGAGAGCCAACCAGAGCTCTTAGCCAGAGGAGTCCACCACTTAAAAGTCAAAAGAAAATAAATACAGGGCCAGCTCCCTTGGCTGCCAGCGGCAAAGCGCGCCACATTGTCAGCCTATAGGACAGCAGTCAACCGTGGCAGCAACAAGTGCCATGACTCCCAAGCACCCCTGGTGTAGCTTCAAGAAATGGAGCGGTGATATAGCAGGGCTGGTGAGCCACTCTCTTCCCCTGGCTTCCGAGGAGTCCGCGTTCATCCAGAAATAAGTGCCCCATGCCACTTCCAAAGCGGCAGTCAAAGCAGTCGGCCGTCGCCCTGGTGATTCCAAAAGCGGCGCTCGTTGACTCACATGTAACACTTTTGTTTAAACCGTAAGTCATCAGCAGGTGCTAGGGATGAGATGACCTCACAGTTAAAGGCAGGGTCGGAAATTCTTGCTAACTTCGAGCTCAAATACGAACAGTATCCATGGTCCTCCACGGCGGTGCTTTACACATCGAAATGCATTGTGAAGCAAAGTGTAGTGCTACGGCTTTGTTGATACGAGTGTGGTGTTCACCACTTTGTTTATGTTACTATTTACTGAAAAAGTGTATTAGCTTACATTTAGCTGGCAATAGCTGACCTTTACTAGCTGTGTCCATTCACATGCTTTGTCATGGAGCTGGACCACTGTCAGTTTTGTTACTCGCACAGCTCTCACCTGTACACTGTGTCCATATTCAAGTGTCTAATAGGATACCATACAGGTTATTGGATGATCAGCATTGTGCATGCATTTCCAGGAATGGACATCATGTTCAAGACTGTGAGAGACAGTGGTATAGTTTGTTTGAAGTCAGGCTCTGCAAAATACAGTGCAGAAGAATTGGTTCCTGTGTTGTTTATCAGTAATCATTAGTAAGCACTACAGACCAGGTATGCACTCTGGCCTGTAAAGCAATGTCAACAGTTTGAGCGTTTTACACAGTTTTACAGAAGGACCATATATTTTGCATGAACTGTTTTGTGGACTGTAAAGCTTATGTCAGTCTTAACACATTTTACCGCTTTTCACAGCACAACACTAGCAGGAGGTCAAGCTAGATATTCAACTGAACACATTGCTTCATGCCTTTTTCTGTGATGTGATTTTAACACGGTTTTAGCAGTCCTTTAGCAGCTACTGACACTCAATACTACACCTTCTCCTAGCGAGAGAAAAAAAAGAGGTAAAAAAGTCAGAGTATTGATTTGGGAGACATGAGTCAGGACTATTTTCAGTAAGACTACTCATAATTCAATAAATCATATACAAGTATAGACAGTTCCCAGCAGAGTATCAGGCAAATATTGAAGTCTTTTATGTGTCTCACCTCTGGCTCTCCTTTAATAAATTCAATGGCGTCAACCCGCTAACTTAATTTGACACAGAAGCATCAGTGACAAACAGTGTGTGTGTGCGTGCGTGTGTGTGTGTGTGTGTGTCCATTTGCATAATGACTTTCTCTTTGTACATGTCAAGTAAATGAGCAACTGTATACAACTGAGCTGAGTTTACCTACCTATGCAGAGCAGACATCACAAACAGTGAAGCCACACTAGAGAAGAGAGAAGTATACGTGTTTGGGGTGGGTGTGTTAACACGGGATGACTTCTTCCTTATCCTCTCTATGCTCCTGCTGGGTGCGATCACAGCTAAATAAGAAGCCAAGACAGAGCCTGCGTAGGACCCTGGAAAAGAAGCACTAAGCATGTTCACTTCTGAGGAGCGACTGAAATTATGTTTTACTCCCTGAGGGCACAGCATTCTGCATCTACAATTACCGACATTCTCCACATTTTAAATATCATGAAAGGAAGAAAGGATATGTCACTCTCTAAAAGTGTCACTCAAATTAGTGACGTGATTAAAAGTAGATGAGTAGAAAAGTAAAAGTAAAACACAGGATACATTGCCGGCTTCCATCTCAGGCATCCTGCTTCAAAAAACACTTCAATCATATTAACTGAGTTTGTGGAGAGAAAGCACATTGTAAAGTTTACTGCTGATTATAGGGTAATTACACCTGTCTCAGTGGGTGGAGACCACTCTTTAAGGTAGCTTTCCCTCTCCCAACAGTCTACTCGGGGACTCTACTCTACTCTACTTTACTCTACTGCTTTTATAACTGTTCATCTTCGGAAGATGAACAGTTATAGTAGGCTACGGTACAACAATGGCAGGGTGCCAATACCGCTCCGTTATTCACAGGCAGCGGGACGAGAGGGTTATGGAAATCTCACTTTATATCATTTTATGTTACTGTATTGTATGCTGCATTGGCTGTCTGTTGAAAAGCGTTAGCTAATCATATCTTTCCATACTTCCATAGCTAGTTTAACCTAGCAAAATGCTATTTAGCCTAACTTAAACAACGGTGAACAAAAAGTCAGGAACCAGATGGATATTTTACATTCTTTTATTTTTGAGGATATGACGTCAATATCGAAAGCAAAGAGGTTGTGAATCCAGATTTGTTTGATTACCGGTAGATACACAGATTCAACACACGGAACTACGTATCTCACGGCACTACGTATCTGCTCATTGGATAATGCATGATAACCTGACATGCCAGAGGAATTGTTGTAACAAGTCCATCTTGGGAGCCGTACATTGAAACTGTTTGTGAATGGCTGTACTTTCAAAAAAGGCTTGGCAGTTGACTGGAAGAACCATCTGTTCGTTTTCGCTGTCGGCACCATGGTCGGCACACCTAAACCACACCCATATAGCTCTAAGCACGACGTTGATTGGAAAACTGCGCCCGTATAGCTATAAACACAACACTGATTAGAAAGTTCAGTTTCTACTCGGAAACATTCAAAATGATTCCGAGGCTTTCCAGACTGATTCTCACAGTGAAATTAAACTGAAGCTTGCGAGGTCATGAGTCGTCTTCTGCAAGCGGAGCTACCGGTAGTGGCATCATACAACAGAGTTGTCTGCGCTCCCTCGCCACTAGGAACCATAGTTACTGTATATGCTAGGAAAGCATGGAGAGCAGGTGCTCCCAACTCAACTCAGCATCAACAGATTGTTTTGCATGTTTCATGTGCAAGCTGCTGAGGTAGGGAGAGACTGACATAGCCACTACTTAAAAAAATAAAGTATAACTAATTAGTATTTATGGTGCCGAGCAGAGCCATAGACATAACAGAGTTACGCCAACGGAAGTTCGAAATTGTCAACGGTCACATGGTTCATGGAGAGGCATACCTATGGCAAAATAGTTTCCGGAAGTGCTTGGTGGGCAGTTTGAATATATATATATACAGATATATAACTTTATTTTTGGTAATTAGCAGTCAGTAAATTCACCAATTTACATTAAAAATATAATGTATAGGGTACTTTCAGAATTTAGGCTAACTTCCGGGAACAATTTTGAGGCTCCACGATCCGCCATTACTGTGAAAAATACGGTTCACTCTTTACGTGGCTCTGGTGACGACTAGCAATGGCAGCAGCGTTTAACCGTTTAACCGACTAATCACGCACATCCTTAGCCTACTAATTGTCCAGATTTAAAAGACCTGTAAACAGACAGTGTCTTGTTGTTTAGTTTTACAACGGATTCCACATTGCAAGTTTAATTTTGGACTTGGACATTAAGTTATTTAGTTGGTTGTGTCAATCAAAATACTTTGTAGGTGCTGACGCAGTTAGCCAGCGCTGTGTCCCAGGCTTAACGTATGTAAAGGCTGGCTCTGCGAAACTAGACCAAGCATGATAAGTATTTGATTGTACAATATGAGGTTTTGCAACATAGGATTGCGTTTCATAGATTCTTTCATTGTCTGTCCAAAGATTCCCAAACCCATTTCACTTTCAGGAAAATAACTGTGATTCTGCAAAATCATGTTATATTCCTGGCACCGTAGAGACACAGTTTGCCTAGCACTTTCCCTTACAGTAATACAGTATGAATATATATATATATATATATATATATATATATATATATATATCTCT
>JAODUH010006660.1:0-2500 GCA_027564835.1 Typhlichthys subterraneus
TCGTTCCAGTAGCTATATGCTAAACTCTCCTGACTTTGCCTGCCTGCCTGCCTGCCTGCCTGCCTGCCTGCCTGCCTACCTGCCTGCCTAAATACCTGCCTATCCGCCTACCTAAGTACCTGCCTACCTGCCTGCCTAAGTACCTGCCTGCCTGCCTGCCTATCTGCCTGCCTATCCCCCTGCCTGTCTACCTAGCTGCTATTTTTCCTGTTGTGAAATTAAAGTATTGACATAAAATCCTACCGTCTAAAGCCTGTCCCTCTGGGGGTTTACACTCACCTGCGCATAGCGTAACAGAATGTTTGCTAATGCTCCAAGCTGCGACGAGAAACACAGTTTGTGGTGAATTTCAGGTTAACCCTTTGTTATTATGTTCATTTAGTTACATTTACTTAATTTATGTTGTCCATAGTTGCTTCTTGTGATGTATATTCATACAGAAAAGCAAGCGGTTCATAGCTCACATTTTCATGATGTAGAATATAACGTGTAGAAGTGAAGAACCACTGCTCTAACAAACCAGCATGAGCTCCATGCTGGTCCAGGCTGGTTCAAACTGGTTACTGCTAGTTCATTCTGGTTATAGCTGGTATATTACTGATTCATAGTGCTGGTTCATACTGGTGTAGTACTGATTCATACTGCTTGGTGCTGGTTCATATTGGTTGGTGCTATTTTAGTGCTAATTCATACCAGCACTAACCACTAACTAAAGCAGTGGTTCTTCCCCCACAGAAAAAAGATTATTGATGGTGTTTGATCATAATTACAGAATGGGGTATCAGCACACCAGCATATGATACTGGTGAGCCAGCACACCAGCATATGATACTGGTGAGCCAGCACACCAGCATATGATACTGGTGAGCCAGCACATCAGCATATGATACTGGTGAGCCAGCAGATCAGCATGGGATACTGGAGTAACAGCAAACCAGCAACCAACATGGAATGCAAAACATACCTTATGCTGGTGCCCAGCCAGCAATGCTGGATGTTTTAGCAGGGTGTGTCATGCTAGCACCGAACATTTACGGCCACTTTGCACACTACCGTTATCACCGCATGTTCAAAAACATGGGCCAACTCACACAGAACCGTGTGTTGCTAAACACATGACCATACGCAGTTCCTTCATGCCATGTCTTTATGGACATAAAACATGGATTTAAATATGGATTTTGGAGAAATACAAAATCAAAACAACTTTTCCTCCAATGCCGTAGGGTGCTCTCTCTCAATCTCGGACCCCCACACATTGGAAACACATGGCCAAGACTGGAATGGTGTTGTGAGGTCTGCACCACTTTGAACATAGAACAGGCAGCTACTGTAGCAGATTAGATATTTGCAGAATTTTACAATAAGTGTATTCCTTAAAAACGCTGATTCCACATTTAAGCATAGTTAGGTATGTCGCGATAATTACTATATCGACTTATTGTGCTATATATAAAATGAACCTCGATCATTTTTTAGACCGCGATAATAGTGTATTTACACGTGTGTTGCTGACATAAGACAGTAAAGCCATATTGCGCTGCTCTTGTGCTCTTGTCTGACTTACCGCAGACAGCGCTGCAGCGCTACACAACACAGAGGGATAGAGCAGACAGTGACTGCCTGGTTTTTAAGTGTTTATCCCGATGACTACATAATTCCAGCCAACTACGTGTAGAAGAATAAATGCGAAAATATGGCATTAGGTTTTATTAGCTTCAAGGTGTGTTTAATAGCCTATTTAGCCAAACAATGAACACGGTTTAACAAATCACAACGAATAATTAATGTCGCATGACAAGAGCGAAAGCAAGGTGCGTTCAGAATCGTAGAACAGTTTTCCGTTTGCTTCGAGTTCGCGAACATAAGCAAATGGTTTGAGGAGGTAATTCTCTGCAAATACACATTTACACTGGAGAAATTGTGACAGTTTATATTAATTATTTTTGGAATGTGTACAGAAAACATTCAAAATTCAAGCTCAAAGCAAACATGTTCACCACGAACATTCGACAATTCTGAACACACCTCTATGTCATTATGCTTCTGTACCGTTTCAAGTTCCTACCGATTTACATAAGAAAACATGGAAACGTATCACTGCAAACCTGATGTGATTATACCAAGTTGACATTTTATCATTTTCTTAATGTTGACAATTGTGGGTTCGCTTTACAAGGCACGCTACTTTACCCACATACTTAACGATCTCCCAAACATATGCACTTTCATTCTAAAATACCATGAAGTTTCTGCTCATCAGAACGCAATTCACATTCAACCTATACCGTGACAGTTGTGTCATGCATGCTAAGTGTGTTGTGATTCTTGTTAAAATGGCGCAATATTTTGTAGTGACAGTAGTAGGTTACTACATATTAAAAGGTTCCGTGTTTCAGTTTAACTACTTCTCTCCCTGGTTCCCTTGTCGACTCATTTACACTGCATCATTTAGTCAGCCAGCCGTGTCTTATTCTTGTCTGCCCTTAAAATGACAATA
>JAODUH010006660.1:7500-31706 GCA_027564835.1 Typhlichthys subterraneus
CACACACACAGACAGTGATAAGCACACACCCACACACATTTATACACACAGAAGTGTGTATAAACGTGCACACACACAGTAACACAGCCACAGGCCCACAGATATGAAACAGGTTAGGCAGGATAAAGCACAATCCATCCTCTGAGTGACACCCTTCAGAGGTTTATAGCTCTTCGCTTGATAAAGAGGAATCTCCCCGAGAGACTAAATTGGAGCAGACACGCTGAAGCTCTTCAATGGAAAACGTTGCCGGCCAAAAAACTATCCATTTTATAATTACGGGGATATTGGGTTTGGGGGGTTGGTTGGGGTGGGGGAGAAAAACCCACCAAATGAAAAATTAGACACAATTGAAGTCCCTTGGACGTGTATGAGCTAGCTAGCATTCGAGGGCGCGTGCACGCGCCGTGTTATAATGAGATGCAGAGAGTTGACTGTGGCGGGGACCTTTGATCCTCTAATACGAGGGAATAATTAAACGAGCAACAATCCCACAACACAGCCTCAGGAATACAAAACAGATCGTCAGCCACACTGAACAGCAACGTACTACGCATGCCAACTACACAGGGTCTTGTAGTATGCATATCAGTAGGGGTAACATTCCGGCACTATGAAAATGCTAATAAGATGTTTACACTATGCTACACATTCCTAATGAGTGTATGAACACGAAGCGTACATTTACGAGGCGCGGCGCTTGGCGGGGGAGGTCAATCTGCTTAAAGTAAATGTCGGTGTTGCTAGTAGTTACAGCGCGTATTGGTCCAAAACGCTTGGCGGATGCAAGCCAGTAGTCACAGCATGTGTAGCTGCTAACTCCGGCCGCCACCGGACTGGGCAGTGCCTGCTGTGGTCACTCTACCGCAGCACAGCTTACAGCGCTGCAGCTACGGCCTCTGTGGCGTTCTGAACAATGGGAGAGCGGCAGCAGAACCGCTTTCCTGTAGAAGACGCTGCGTGGCCCAGTGAAGCGGTGGCGTTTGCTTTAATCTACTTTAGATTTAGATTTAGATGCCACTGGGTTGTATACAGTAACGCATCAGGGTGCCTCCTCATGCATTCAAATAAATGGTTGTTTATGGAATTTGTGTGCTTGTTGCATCCAGACTACGTGAAACACTTTTATCTTAATGTTTCAATTAAATAAAAAATATATATTACAAAAAAAAGGGAGAAATGCTGTTGTTGAGATCTGTTGGCAACAATGAGGCCCTGCCGAGAGACGGACGCGAGGAAAGACAGGATGAGGCCCCGAGCAAAAGGAGAGGGAACATTCTTTCCTAAAAGGTCTCAACCGCTTCAGCGACCTCATGCTCTGCAAGCCGTCTCATCATCACAGAGCCAGAATAAAAGGGAATCACACTGCTACACCTGGGGGGGGGGGGGGGGGGCGAGAGAGAGGACTATACGCTTCAAACCATCCTTAAATTGAACCCTTTCTTCCACATCTCGTCCACTTGTCCATTTCCCCGCTAACAACGCTGTGCAACAGCACAGGACGTTAATCCCTCCTCCATGCACTCCCTCCCCCGAGCACACAAAGCCGCTCGTCCCAAGCCCAGACACCCGTGTTGTGTCTAACCCACTGCTTACTCCCCTCAGCGCACACAAACAAGGACTTCACCCCCACATCCACACCCATCTGTGACCATCTGGGCCTCCCACTCGCCCAGCTGTCCGGCAAATCTTCCCCGACCGCCTGCCCTGAGACCCTGGAAACCCCGATCACCTTAATTCACTCAAGATTCCCTTGGTGGCCTTAAAGAGTGGCCCGTGTCAAGCCGTCCACGCTGACAGGAAAGAGAGGAACAAGCTGTTGCCGTTATCTGCGTCTTCCTGTTTGGTATGCCTGTGTGTGTGTGTGTGTGTGTGTGTGTTTCCCTCAAGGTTAACAGGATGCGTATCTGTATTTTGACCGGTCTCCACTTCCCAGGAACACCAGACCTTTGGCCTGGTTTCCAGTGCCTCCTCACCTGCAAATGTGCAGCGTCTGTTGAACCAACGGTCCTAAACATTTGGACACCTCCGTCTCCTGAATCTGTTCATAGTTGTTTTAATCGTGATTTCAACATTGGCTCCTAACAATTACAGAAACATAATAATATAATCTAGAGAAAATTATTATTTTGTACATATCGTTTTGCAAGTACAGCACCTCTTATTTTGTCCTGTTCTGAATGACAGGCACACACACGCACACTTTCATCCCTTGCAGGGTGAGAGTGAAAGATCAACGTGGAAAGTATTAAGGGACATTTCACAGTTAAAAAGGTATTTTCACTGTTATTTAGGTCAATGTCAATGAGTGGTCGTAATAAATAATTGGGATTTCAAAAATCACCAAAATTATTGTTGATTATTATTTTTCCCATAATCGAGCAGCCCTACTTGCAAGCGCACAGCACGTGCGCATACACACACGCGCACAATAATATGAATTCAGAATGTATGAATGTCCAGGCGTCAAGATCTAGATGATGCGATTGGTTGCGCCTTTCTAACACCAAAACCTATTAAATGACCAGAAGACTCACGGTCTATACGCAGCACCACTCTGAATGTGTGGATCAGCAGCCTAACACACACGCACACACGCATGCACACATGCACGCACACACGTGCCACGTCCATACAAATTGACTGACACACAAAACAATAATGCTTTGAGCTCTGAAGATACCGGGCCTCAGGTGAAGACAGATCAGACCAAATTTTATGCCTGTTATAGCGTGCATGTGTGTGTGTCCCTTACGCATTCTTCGTAGTTGAACTCAGGATGTGAAGCTATGACCCTGGTAGCTTACTGTAGGAGAGGAATTGTGCATAACATCACTAGCGCAGGTTAGGGGGGTGTTGTTTGTTTCCATGTTAAATGTAGGCTGTAAAGGGCTATATAAATAAAATTGACTTGACTATGGCGACCAGGCCATTAGAACCATAGAGGTCTACAGAAACCACTCCGCTCTGCTGTTATACACATACTGGTCTAACCATGTCCTCAAATAGACGCTCTATAGAAATAATGAGGTGCTTTAAAAGTACTGCCCTTACTATAAACAAACGTCACAAACGTTTAATTCAACTCCAGACAGAAACTCTTAAAATGTTCGCAGTTCAACCAAAACGCTGAAAGTTTTCCACCCCCCGCCGCCCACTAATCAAAACACATTGCGATTTAGCTGACATTTTAACCTACGATGTGCGGAGGTGGCTATACCCCTGTTTGAACAGAGCTCTGTTGACAGAACACTGGCAGCTCCAGTAATGTGGAGTAGAGCGGCGTGTCGGCGAGCAGCGTGCTGGCGAGCGTGCTCGACCACGGTGAGCTAGAGGGGCAAACGAGGTCAAACGTGCCGTTGTCAAGACAACAACCAATCCGAGCTCGGGCCAGTACCAAGCCTATATGCCCCATCTCTCTCTCTCTCTCTCTCTCTACCCTGGAACTGCCGTGTAAATACAGGCCTGATTTGTACCGGTGCCAGGCTCAGTACAGACCCGGGTACGGTTAGAGGACCTCTCTGGTCCCAACCCTGGTCCTGGGGACCCCCTGTCCTGCATGCTTTAGGTGTATTTCTGCTCAAATTAATGGGTTGTTAACAGGCTTCTGCAGAGATTGATGGGGACCCATTCATTTGAATCGGGTGTGTTGGAGCAGGGAAACATCTAAAACCTGCAGGGCAGTGGGTTCCTTGGATCAGGGTGGGGAACACATTGTACGGTAGCGCTGACACAGTGTGCTATGATGGATAGATGGACAGATGGTTCCTCGAATATGTTTTTATGAAAATTGTGCAGCGTCGACAGTCTGCTGTGGGGTTGTGCCTGACCAACTCACATCGTTTAAAAACATGTTTCAACAAATATATTATTTTTGGCATTTAACGTATTTTACAGGAACCTCTTTGTATGCTAACCTGCTTTGGCGTGTTTATATTTACAACATATAATTGTGACAGGAAACCTGCTCAACATTGCTTTCAAACATTTAACATATGTAATAGTTAATGAGATAATCTGAGCCCTGTAGACGCAATTATCTTTTATGTACAAAATCCAGACTGGGTTATTATATTTCATATAGTTAAGTACACTTATCTCATTTATACATGTCCCAGGTCTCCGCAAGGCCCACCTGCGTAAGTGGGTTAAGGAAGATATCCAAACACCACCATAAAAACACACACACACACACACACACACTTAACCATGGTGAAAAGGGCGCTCGCTAAGCAAATACACTCAACCAATAAATCAGACCTGGCTTTGAAAATCCATCATTTTGTAAGTGGGTCACACTTCTGATGGAGCAGACGCTCACACTTTCTGCCCCTCCTCCTTCCCCCTCTGCCCTGATGAGAAGGTCAGTGTTGGACAGACAGGTACCGTGGTAACGCCTGCCTCTCCGGCCCACCCCCACAGACGGAAGCTTGGCCCTGAAACCCCCTCCCCGTCTCCCACCACACACACACACACACACACACGGACGTGTCTGGAGGCAAATGCTTGTGCCCTAACACAGGGGACAAGCCTGAATCACTTAGGTGGCCAGGAGAACAGAGGAGGAGCATTAAGGAGCACACTGAGGAGCAACCAGCCCCCTTTCTGCCCCTCCAACACTTTGAATTGAACTTGTTAAAAACTTCCTATACTTGCCTTTAATTCACCCCCCCCCCCCCTCCAGCTGCTCTCACCTCTCCTTCCCTGCATCGCACCGGCCACCAGCCTGCCCCCCCTCCCCCCCCCCCTCTTCTGCCACCGCTCATCCTCCCTCTCTCTCTCTCTCTCTCTCTCTCTCTCTCTCTGTTTATCTAAGCACTTTCACGGTCACTGCTCTGGAATCCCAAGAGCCTGGACTGGCCCTTCCTTCTCACTCGCTCGCTCGTAGCCCCCTGCTCTCGCTTTCTCTCTGCCTCCATATTTCCCTGTCAGAATGGTTAAGATTCATGGCACTCTGTGCACTGGGTTTATGGAGTGCTGCGGCGTGGCGTGGTGTCCCCACCACACACGCAATTCCCCCCTGGGCTGCCAGCTTTGTCATCCTCTAGTCACGCAAACACCCCTCACCTCTACACCCAGACACACCTAAAGTGTAAAAACAATGTTATTTTAATTGACTAAAGGATTATAGATTAAGTGGCATGTTTGACTGACTGTAAAAATCTATATACTGTACATCTACAGTATATATAAAAAAATTCCCAAAAATAATTTTGCTCGGCTCAGGGATTACTAAAATCCCACTATGCATAAAAAAAGATTTTGTGTTAAAGTGGGATTTTTACTTTTACTAAAACACTTCCATAACCTCAGAACATAATATTATTATACAAAGCCTTAGTTGGTTGTTGCTGAGTTAAAAAGGTTAGTATAAAACCTAAATGAAACATGAAAACATTTTATTCTGCAAACCAACACAATATGATGAGAACATGGCAGAAACAGAAATCATCTTTTTAGACACATTATAAATATGTATATGTTTCTCTATGCATTTTTGCAAATATTGAATACATACCAATGTTAATGAGTTAATGATGAATGATTAAGTTAATGACCATTAACAGAACTACGTAATACTTAAATAACAAACTAAAATAATTACCAGCCACATTAATAAACATTTTAATAAACAAAACGTGTATATTTTGCCTTTCCAACCTTCTGTCCTCTTAAGAAATTAATGGTGGTCCCAGAAAAACCAACTCATGAAATTAACTTTACGGAGCTCAAGTGGGATTATTTAGTTCAAGAATAACATTGACCAAGACTTTAAATAACAACCTACAATTACAACATGTGGCAGGTTTGTGTGTGTGTGTTTTGTGTCTGTGTGTGCGCTCGCATTGTTTCATGTGATAATATAACAAACTAAAAACCGTAAAACTATAGCAAGTTAAGACAATAGTTCAGAAAGAAATTACTCTTTATAACAAAAAAAAAAAAAAATTATAAAAAAAAAATATATATATATATATATAAGAAATATTAGGCTACATATTTACTCAAACAAGTTAATTTATAGTATTTATTTTTTATAGGACATTTTTATTTTTCCATCATATTTGAAGAGCACTCAGATACATAACTCAGAGGTGTCTGCTCCAGTGTTTTAGACAGACATGAACTTAATTTCCAGCTGAATGAGTGAAATGAGATTCATGCATTCTCCTGCAAGGCCACAGCTATGGAGATTTGTGACCTGACAATTTCCCCTCACCAATTCGGCACCAATGTTCTACTTGACTGTGAATTACAACAAGAAGATCATTTCAGATGACTACAACAACACATTATTGTTCAACAATGAATGACAGCTATCTTATATAAAGATGTGATGTGTGTTATAAAAGGCAATTTTCTTTTTAAATCAGAAGTAACCCTTTACATGCCAAATACCACTATAAAGCAGTACAATTTAGTATTTATCTGGCTCCCAACTCAGTCTTAGACAGATGCATCAACACTACATATTTGTGTTTTATATATTGTCAATACACTATAAACAGGCACTTAAAGGTACAATTATGAACACACCAATGTACTTTATCAACACATTTATACAATATGACATAACATACATTTTCTACTTTTACTTAAAAGCATTTAAGTATAAATACTGTACGTGTTCTGAGATACAAGCAAACAAGCAAAGAGCGACAATAGAAGTCAATTCTAGGTATCAGGCTGTGCAAACCCGAAAGTCATGTGGTACCAGTTATTGCTACAGAAATAACACACCCAAATCTGCTCTCTCTCTCTCTCTCACACACACACATACATGCAATTTCCAGCTGAATGAGTGAAACACACACACACACACACACACCCTCAGAGAGATCCAGGTTTCCATGTTGGCGGCCCAAGACTTGTTTGAATAAGCATTTGATACAACATTCCATTCATAGTTTGTCCAAGAAGCCCTTTAACACAAGATACCAGAAGCACACACACACACACACACACTCAGCCAAATGCTTAGTCACATGTACACATATGCGCACACACACAATCCAAGGAGCAGTGTCAGTTTTAACTGGGGTTTGATTCCTCCTCTGACAGGCCCCAGGGACTCAGCAGCGAAACATGTTAGCCAGGTGTGTGTGTGTGTGTGTGTGTGCGCGCGCGTGTGTGCGCGCGCGTGCGTGCTTGTGTGTGTAACAACACCTGTATGGGTGTGTGCACGTGCGTGTGCGTGTGTGTAGGGGCACGTATTAGTACGTGTGCTGACTGGGAAGGAATAGGGGGGGCCGTTTTCGGGGAGGGGCTCCTCAACGCTTCCTTGTGACAGTGATAGTAATACTTGCTGACATCCGTTCTCCCCTCCCTCTCCTTCTCCCGCTTACCTCGTACCTCCGTCCCCCAGGGACCTTCCTGTGCCGCTTGGGGAGCTGAAATCTGTTGACTTTCCCCCCCTTCCCCAGGCTCTCCTAATGCATTCACTATCCCTCACACGGGGGACATGGTGGGGGCGGATGAGAGAGAGAGAGAGATAGAGAGAGAGAGAGAGAGAGAGAGAGAGAGAGAGAGAGAAAAGCGATGTCTTTTCACGTCACTGGGGGCCGCCAGCTATGGCAAAGTTAGTCTCGCAGAGCCAGCCTTCATTTGTGGATAGTATGGGACACAATCGCTGGCCAACTTTGTCTAGCTCCGCCTACTTGACAGGAGAGGCATTTTGATTGACATGCATGACAACCACCTAGTGTACATAATGACAGACGTTGAACTTACACTGAGGAATATGTTGGGAAACTGAATGACACGGATATGTATTGTATTGTAGATACACATGTTAAATAAGTGGGCTAGTGTTAAATGGAAAATTGAAAGGACTAAATAAAGCACTGCACTAACATCGCACTGCATACACACTTGTTCGTGACAATGCTAAAAGCCAATGAAAATATACTACCAAACCTCCTGGTAGTTTTGTCAAGCTTACAGGGGTACACTGTATGTATCAGATGGAACAGGGGTATACTGTATGTATCAGATGGAAGAGGCTGACACTATGGCATAGCAACCGCATCAGGACACCAAAACAATGTCAGTTTAACTTCCCCCAAAATGTACAGACCACCACTTATTCTCCGTGTGATTCCACTATGCCACTTGAGCGAGAGTCAAACTTTTTTTAAGAATACTGCAAGGATAAAAAAAACTTGTGGTAACTGGTATAGGCTTTGCACAACTCTGGGGGCTGTTTTGATAAGCAGAATTAATATTAGGCTCAAATCTATGGAGCATACACCTTTTAAAAAACACACCCACATGACTTGAAATGCTGTTATCTATAGCTGGCATTCTGTTTTTTTTCCCGATAAAGCTTACAAGAGCTAGCTTAGGGGAGGTTTATTAGGTTTGTTCTGGTGTGAAGAGAACCACTCCCACTGCTCTGGACTGCTTTACTCACACCAAGGAGGTAAAAAAAGCTTCCATACTCACACAAGCTGTTGCCAACTTTAAAGCTGTGACCCTGACCGTGGAGTGGTCAGATTGAATGAGCCACAGAGGAAATTACTTACAGTAAAGGAGATGGGTAGATATGTCAAAGATAACACGATATGTCAAAGATAACACACACACACACACGGTGAGAACACAACTGATGTATTCACTTTGGCATTATTTTCAGCCCTATTTTATTTAAGAATGATTCCATTTCCTCTGGTGACTGAGGCTATAATGTAATGCACGCGAGTTTATTAGCAGTGAAAGAAGCTTTTGTTTTGAGGGAGTGCTGTGTTTTATTATGGAGATGTGTCAAAGGTTTATATTATGTTTCTTTGACATTGCAATGTCATACATGTCAAGGAATACCTGTTCCCTCAAGCGTGTGTGTCTGATGGGTGTGTAGATATAGTTGTGTGTGGATGTAGTTGTGTGTGGATACACTTTTTCAAGATGCCACTTTTCAGAACTTTAGCTATACTCAGTTGCTGTGTTTTACCAATATAATCATAATTTACAGCAAACAAAGAATACAATGAAAATAAAAACAGACAGAAACACTGAGTATTCATTTAGGTTTGTGTGAATTATAAAATTAATACATTTGTTGTTTAAAAAAATATTAAAAAATTAAGTGTTTTGCCGACGAGTTGTCCAAGAGTCACACCCAAAGGCAGCCATGCACCTCTTGAAATATGCACGCCATTTGGATGGGGGTGGGGTGGGGGGGGTAGTTGCCATAGCAACTGTTCCACTGACAATCAAATGATATCCTTATAAATGTAGTAGAAGCTGACATGCAAATAGAAAAGGAAAAAGTAAAGGCAGACACCCCCACCCCCCTCTTTCTCCCCCAGTTAGATGTGATTGTGTTGAGTAGGGCTGCTCGACTATAGGAAATCATAATCACGAATAGTTTAGTCAATATTGAAATCACGATTATTAACACGATTACTCGTTGGCTTTGGAAAAATACAGCAGTTACAGCACTTAATAAACAAATAAAAAATAAAAAAAACAATGAAACGGTCAAACAAATCAAAACTGAAAAAACACCTTTAACTGTGAGATATCCCTAATACCTTTCCCATTGAGCTTTCACTTTCCAGAGTGGCGAAAGTATTGACACAATGACACAATGACACAATATGTGCAAAATAATAACAATAATTTTCTTCTCGATTACATCGTTTTTGTGATGTTAATTGTTAGGAGCCGAAATTGAAATGTCGATTGTTAGGAGCTAAAATTGAAATTGCGATTCAAATCCAATTAATTGTACAGCCCTATAATGTTGAGGCAGCTTTGAAGCATTGGAGTGGAAAGCAAGGCATGTCCCTGCTCCCTCCCGGCACCAACGACCACGCAAGGTAATCCAGGTTCACGATATACAGCCTTTTGCTCTGCCTGGCTCAGTACTAATTCATTTTCTGTCCAAGGGAATTCCCTGACTGCCTCCTTTTTTCAGATTTCTGAGAGGTGTGTGTGTGTGTGCGTGTGCGTGTGTGTGTGTGCGCGTGCGTGCGTGTGTAAAAAGCCATAACAACAACGCTGTGCTCAAATAACACAAATGCAAACAGCTTTTTATGGCCAGTGTTATTTAGCACTGGACCAGAATATTAAGATATTCTGGTATTCGTTTGATGTGTCTTCATTTTGGGATGCGAATATTCTATTTTTACCTTTTTGCATGGTATCAGTATTTTCTCTGTAAGGTATGAGTTTTGTTTATGTCGTCTCGTGTCGGTCCATGTCCCACCCCCCTCCTCACAGCTGAGCGTGCTGATGTTAAACGCAGTAGACTATAACAGCACTAACTATTGCATGTAGAAGTGTACTCTACAAGCAGTCTTATTTATTTTATGAAAATAAATAAGCATTAAAGCATAACAGATTTATAACACAAACATTTCCCTGTACAGCCAGTACCAGTATAGCTTGTAGTGCAGGCTGTACATAGCTCCATTGTACTATGAACGGCAGCTCATGACGACGACAACCCCCGCCCCCCTTCAAACGAAGCTTCGTCTATTTGCTAGTGAGTACTACGGAATCTCTGAAGCTCAAAAAACACAACAAAAAAGCCCCCACATTCGGGCCAGCTCTAGTGTTAGGTTGCTAGGCACCATGCCAGCGACTTTCAATCAATTATAAATAGACATTCTCTTCCCAAGTATTATTGTACTGCGTTTAACATTCTCTTTTTGAAAGGCAGGAAATGACATGTTCAGCCGTTCCGGCTCATTATCCAATATCAATAAATGATTGAATACTATCCTACACCGTGCTAATCCATAGCGCCACCCTGAATCAAGCAACACATACTGCACGGCGGCCATTTTGTGCCAAAGTCAGACAGGATCGTGCAAAACAGAGGACAGACGACACCAACACCTCATTTAATTCCGCAGCTGTTCCACCCAACTTGGAGAAATCCATACAATGCAACTTATTACAGCTTAATAGAACCTAATATTGATGTATGTGTGTACACACAGAGAATTGGAACGGCGGGTGGAGCGAAAACGAGAGAAATTGGGAGAGTGATGGGTCCATATGCAGTCTAGCGATAATGTGTAAGGCTGGCGATAATATCTGGTTGTTAAATTGGTATCGATTGACTAAATACCCTGACCAGGAGGAGAGCTGCTGTGCTTTCATGCTTGTATACCATGTCGGCTCTGCTGGCTCTGAGCCGCACTGTCTATATGATCCATTTTAATACAGACATCTACACCACGAGGCCCTGGCCAAAAATCTCATTTTCAACATGCGTTTGACAGGAAGTCTGACTATGCCCATGTGTGTGTGTATGTGTGTGTCCCCATACGCACAACTCAACCGCATTCACGCAGCAGGGATTAGTTGTGTGCAGTTGTGCAACATGCTTGTGTGAGATTTCAACTTAAACGTGCATCGCAACACAACGCGTCTTTCTTGCTCATAGTAAAATTGAGGATTACGGATTCTACGCTTTGCATACACAAACACACACATATACAGACTAGGAGGCTTGACAGGTCTGAAGTAGGGTTGGGCTATGTGAAGACCCATTACACATACTGTGTAATGATAAGAATGTGGCTATCGGTGGTGCGTATATGTCAAATCAAAGATTAAGCCTTTTATCTCATCACTAGATTTGGCAGAATAAGTTAGAATAATAAGCAAGTTTTATATATACACTGATATATATCAAATGTTTTACTATATGATTTATTTATTGTTACAGTACATACCATTACAGTGATATAAAATGATATACTGTATTGTTCTGTGATACATAGATTGGCTCTTTCTGACCCATATCTACCTTTGTATAATTAAATTCTATCTAGTGTTGTAAAACACACAAAGAAAATTATCTTTTTTTTTTTAAAGGATGCCAGAGAACATTTCAGAGAACGTGAGGGTCACATGGCAGTATCATGTAAATCCTGCAGGTATCTCCCCCACCTCCTTTCAAAACCAAGCACCCAGAAACAATAACACCAATTTCTACTTTAGTCACACCTAAATGAAGTGGAAACAAAACAATGGCCTATATACAGTAAATGAGAAGCTGCGGCAATCTGGTTAACATTTACCCTCCAACACCTCAGTGGCTCTTACTGTGCGTAATCAGCCCGATTATGCACCGCGAGTTCAAATCCCGGGTTATCGGAGAACTTCCCATGGGTTACAGTAGTTCACATCAGAGTGTTATAATAGAGCCGGGCAACATTTCCTGCTGGATTTCTGGGTTTTGTTTTTTCAGTGCAGTACTACAGTATATCACACTCCCGTCTCTGCTCAAGGAAACAAACACTTCCCTTAAACACCAACAGGTCACTTTCAACAGATTAGCACTCTCACACGCAATCACACAACTTTACTCCTCCATTGTTCGCCTAAAACAAACTTCAACCAACACAATGCCGCCAAATGTCAATTCCCGTGGCTAGAAATGACTAAAAATCACTGACTCAAGTGTATACACAAACAATCTCGGTGGCAGTTTATCTGTATAATACACCCAATACCATAAACAAATAGACACACAAATAAGTCATTCAAGCACACACAGAGATGCACACTAAAGGTCCACAGAAACACTTAGTAGAATGGCATGGTAGAGACAAGACAATAGGAATTGACAGAGGATACATGGAGAGAGAGAGAGAGAGAGGAAGAGTGAGAGAGAGAGCGAGAGACAGATTATTTTGTTAGCAGGGCTGGGTATAAAGTGGTAATTACCTCACAGTGGGTACTGTTGATTATAGTTCAGCCAGGTTCTCCATGTTAATCATTTACCATGGGAAGACAGAGATTAGTACAGAGACAGACAAACTGAGTCTATAGCAGGGAGTCAGAAAATGTATTAATTTAGGCTCTTTGCACAGGCACACACACACACACACACACACACACACACACACACGCACAAACACCGTCTAAGTGCAATCATCTCTCCCGACAAGAAACAATTACAAACTCTGTCTACTTTCATTTTACTGTATAACACATGTGCTGTGTTCACGTTGATGTGCGTGCATGTGATTTTCTCTGGTGTTTATACGCACGATCATTCATGAGTGCACATAGTGGGAAATGATGCATAAAATGGGGGGAGATTACACGCAAGACTTATTAGGGGTGCTTTCAATACAGATGCAAAACCCAATACAAATAATATTCATCTCCCAGTGCATCGTTTAAACACGCCTCACATACAGACTTCTACAGAGAGAGAGAGAGAGAGAGAGAGAGAGAGAGAGAGAGAGAGAGAGAGAGAGAGAGAGAGAGAAATGCATTAGTCTACTTCTCTGGTTTTCATTTTACTTGCTGCGAGTTCTGCATCCAAACTTGCCGAGCGAGCTGTGTGTGTGTACACAATAACAATTGGCTTGAAGGAAAAGGAAAGGATAAGGTAATGAATTACAGTAAGGGGTGCAGAGGTCAGGGAAATATGTATATATAATAAAAATAATAATAACAACAACTGCATTCCAAACATCTAAGAAAGAGAAACTGTAGTGTATGTACGAGGCACCAAGTCTACTGGGCTGAGGAAGAAATGAGGTTTGGCTGAGGCAACAGGTTTGGCTCTGTACTGCACAAGAGAGGGAGAGAATAACCAGTGGTGCATGCTGGGACAGACTTGTTTGGTTTGGTGATGATGGTGACCAAACTAATCCTTCCCTGTTCACTTCTGGAAGACAGAAAACACTGACTTCTGATCGCACTTTGGTATAAAACATTAAAGTTTATACTCTTAATCTTTATCTGTTCGGGTGAAACATATCTCATCCTATGAGGAAAGAGAGACATAAACTCCTCTCGTAAAAATCATAAAAAACGAGGCAATCAAATTAAATTGCCCCCAGAATGAAAGAACCCAGTGTATCGGATTCAGCAATGTTCAACATGAAACCCTCATCCAGTCCGTCGCTTGTGTTTCAGGGGTCCATTTTTCAATCTGGAGGGTGCTAAATGGACACTAGTTAAAGTGTTTCCCAGAGCTTTTGTTACAGTCAAATTAACCAGTAAAGAAGAACAGGCCAAGTGCTCCCAGTCTCCACTTCACTGCCCACAGTGCCCAGGCTTCATTAAAACCATAAATCTAGATGTCGGAGGGAAGTTGATGGCCAGGAAATGTCCTCCGCCATCCATTATAACAGGACCTATCTGCTTGTCAGCTGCAGCAATAATAAATTGTCTGGAAGATTTTTCATTTGTTTTGCTAGTTCTTCAATGAGAGATGCCAAAGACGCTAAACCACAATAGGATCTTACAAATCCTGTACCTGGATTTTTTATAATTGACGCATAGAAAGAGCCATGCAGTCAAGACAAAAACACTAGTGTGTACGCGCCTCAGTAGTTTTATTATGTGATTTAGATTCATGTCAAGCAGTTTACAGCCTCCCATTTAAGGCATGCGGGGCACACGAATGTGCTGACCTCTGCCCACTCTGAACTGCTAGCAGCAGCAGGCCCTAACAGTCTTCTATAGCACCTACCTCCTTGGGCTGCCTTTATCTGCCTGGTGCCAGGCTAGCCTGGCTGACACCAAGTGGAAAACATTACAGTCTGGGAAAATGAGCGAACCTCAACTGATCACACAGCCAATAGCTATCACTGGGCCGGAGGGAGACGAGCTTACGTGGGAGAGGGTTTGTTGAGGGGGGCATCATAATACAGAGAGAGATGAGGAGAGAAGAGAGACTCACAACCCTAGAAGCCCCGGGGGACACTGGGCTGGGTGAAACATGGGCAATAAGCTTTGTGATTGGGTGGTTTTGCTGATGAGAGCGTTTGTCTGGCCCTAGCTGCCTGTAATGCTGATGGGATTGTGAGTGTGTGCTGCTGCTGCCCCCGAAGAGTCTCCCGGGTACATAAAGGAAGGTGCTCCCTAATCGTGCCAGTGTTTCTACCCACCACTGTTACTATGGCTGCCAATTACAGGGCCGGGCTTTATCCGCGTGGTCACCCTGGATTTAACCTCGACCGCCTCCAGTAGCACATGAGCCCTTGCCAATGGCTCCCGGGAGGAAAACACGGAGCAAACTTAACATGTCTGGGCAACACATGTTGAACTGAGACCATAGATTTGTGGTTTAAAATAAGGCCATTGGCAAGCATTTAGGAAATATTCCCTTAGCCTACGGTAAAGTATAAGTGAAGGTTAGCAAATGGGAGGTGTGCTATTTTGGACAGTGGACCCTATACACAGGCCCTGCAGCTCTGTGCTGAACCCTTCAATTAGCCAGATGGGAACACCTGGATCAGCAGGTGAGCCTCACTCTGCTGTACTAATAGCCCCATCACCAGCTAACCCGTCTTCACACACACAACCTTCATTACCCCCACTACACGTTCACTTATGTGGCTTGTGCAAGGCAGCACTACACACCTGTGGTAGCAGAGGGCTATATAGGGCACTGTTCTCAACAAACGCTCAAAGAAAAACTGACCTTTCATAATTTTCCCCGTTTTAACTGTTAGGTTTAAAAAATAACAACATTTGTATCTTCATTGTATGATATATTTGTTGTACTTTTCCTTAATGCCTGTTGTGTTGCTGTTGTAATGTAAAACACTGTTATTTTATATCTGTGAAGAGCGCTATATAAATAAACCTACTAAGCAACATATAATAGCCATAACCACAACTCGCACGATGGGCGAAAGCTGTTTCATTGTAAGATACTGAGCAGGCAGGTGAGACACCCTGTCACTCATTGGCAGTTTCAGACTCCTAGTAAAACGCAATTAGGGTCTTGAACACCCTTAAAATACGTGCAGTGAAGTAGGGTAATAGGCCAACCCAAACTTTGCAGATAGCTTCAGTCTGACTCATTTATTAGGAATTGCTTTTGCCGTTGTGCAAGCACAAGTGAGCCGCATTACAAGTTCAGACGCAAGATGCTCGTGTTGTGAAAATTAGATTACGTCTATAGAGAATATTGAGAATTATTTCATGCCGTGAGACGTGGTGTTGTGTTGTGTTAGGATACATTCTTGAGTCACTTCCTTGTCTGCTAATGAACTGTCATGTAACAAATAAATGTATACGCTCGTAACGCACTCTCACCTTGTGTTTGTTGTATTCCAGTACACCTCATGTCTTTTTGCCAGGGCCGTGGAGACTATGTTGAAGATAACAAGCGTGGCCTTCAATGCAGAGACGGCTCCTGGTGTCCATAGGTACCCCATCGTCAATGGAGCTACTATATGAAGCAGTTGTGTGGCCGCAGGGAGTCTCTTTAAACCCCCGGAGTGGGAATGGAAAAAGGAAACTACTGACAGTAGGCCTATGTGGAAATCTTAGAAGGTTCTCAAACTAAATACAAAATGGTCATCCGTGTGTCTTTTCGCATGATAGCTAGACCGGTAAAAGTGTCTTAATTATGAAGGTTAAAGTTCAGGTTGTCGGGTCAAACTGATGAAAAGATATATTCCAAAGTACAAAGTTTTTACAAGTTCGTTCACGTTCCACATGATGCTTTTGCATTGGGATCCCTCAATGGGGGGGAAAAACAACCTAAAGCGGCTTAAAAGTGTTCCTCATACTATAGGCTAATTGATTACGATAGAGAGGTACCATCCAGTTGGCAGATCAAATCTGTGCAGCGCTGTCGCAAGGGCGGATCCCAAAGAGCGCTTTCCAGACCTGTAGGCGGTGCCAAAACTTTGGACGAATCAGTGCGGACGGGTGTGTCCTGTGTCATTATTTCATATATTTTCCCTTGAGAGGTGCGCCGACTGGTGTTGGCAGGCAGCCCGTTGCAGATTTTCATTGGGATTTCTCTGTCTTTTTCCAAAAATAGTCTAGGTGTTTATTATTTCACCCCATCAACTTTAAGGGACGGCAAATACCAGCTCAGCACTTTATGATGAAACCACTGTGTATTGTTGACTTGGACCGAGTGGTAAATTGGTACATTAAGGGTTTGCACACACACACACACACACAATGGTATTCAAGCAGCTGGAGGTCGCACTACCCCATAGTCTGTCACCCGCAACATCCTCATTTAGTAATTGCTACTGTGGCTCTCTTGATGTGTGTGTGTGTGTGTGTGTGTGTGTGTGTGTGTGTGTGTGTGTGTGTGTGTGATTGCTTCCATGTGTGCCAGCAGGTGTCTGCTATTGGTTTGTGTGTGTTCCCTGTTAGGGGTGTAAGTATTAATTCTCAGGTTGTTGTCAGTGGCCCCAGGGGACCATGTAGTGACAGTAATCACTGCACCTCCATGAGCAGGAGCCAGTGGTGGGCCTGTCTAATTACCTGACTGTGTGTATGTGTGTTATTACTAGCCGTGCTGTTGAGCTAGCACCATCACTCATATAGACACAGTAACATGGCTAGCCTTGTGTGGTATTAGCTGTGACTGCAGGTTTGGTTAATTCCTTCCTAGGTCCTCACTTTTTCTTCTTCCAGTGGCTGCGTGTGGTTGTGTGTGTGTGCGTGTGTGTGTGTGACACTAGGACCCATTAGCTCACTTCCTGGAGGTCCTGGTCATTAATT
Organism: Typhlichthys subterraneus; assembly: GCA_027564835.1. NCBI lineage: Eukaryota > Metazoa > Chordata > Actinopteri > Percopsiformes > Amblyopsidae > Typhlichthys > Typhlichthys subterraneus. Next base: position 24,961 of record JAODUH010006660.1, read on the forward strand.
TCCCATGATGCCTCAGTGTTCCTGTGTGGCTAATTTGTCCCTGGTGAGCTGCAGCATTCCCCACACACTCTCCCTCTGTATCTCTGTCTCTCTCTCTCTCTCTCTGTCTCTCTCTTTATCTGTCTCTCTCTCTCCCTGTCTCTCTCTTTCTGGCTCTCTCTCTCTCTCTCTCTCTCTGCCTCTCTCTCTCTATCTCTCTCTTTCTCTAAATGTTGAAAGTCCATTTTCTGTTTGAGTGTCTCTTTGTCGTCCTATCTCTTTCTGATAAGAAACAGCGGTACCCTGCATACGGTCTTTTGTCACATTCAGATTTAATTTAATTTAAAACCAAGCCACTTAATCAAATGTTCAGGGACCCTGGCAGCTCAACGTTATTTCTGGGCTCTTTCCTCTTCCCTTAATTGACAAAAGTGCCTTCAGATTGACCAGAGGGTTCACCCTCCCAGTTTTGGTGGCGTCTCACTGTTATTGGACCGAGGGAGCAGTAGACTACTTTTCCATATCGATTTAAATCTACACATTTGACACACTAGATTAGGACGTGTGTTGATTGCTAGCTTACGCATTTCACACCTGGTAATGGCTACTGTGTTTTAGTTTGCCAGACAGAACAATACTTACTGCCTCTCATATTGTCTCTTTACTTTTTTACATTTAATATGTTCTCACACTATTATTTTTTTCTTCTTTTCGTTATTCCCTATATCTCCCTCCTTGTAATCTGTTAAATATGTCAATCCTCACTAATATTGTTTTTACTTTTTCATTATTTCAATTTCGCAATCACCTCCAAATTTGTTTAACTAATATTAGGCTAGGTTCCACACCCCCCTCCCCACCCCCTTCCTCCAGGAATACCAGAATTACACATTAACAACATGTTCAGAAACTCTTTTGCTGTTGTAGAAATTCTGTTGTTGCTATAGCATAAAACATTACACTATAGAGCCTATTTTGATCAGTATGAGCATATGAGCACTGACTAAATACCGGCATGCTGAAGAACTTAAAGAAGGACAAAGTGATATGGTATTAGGCCTAAAGTAAAGCAGTATTGTAATTTAAACTAATTTAGCTAAGGACCTACCAATAACATTTGATTCAAAACTATTGTGCAGCCGTACTCAGAATGAATTTGAATAAAATGCCGAAAGTGCTAGATGTTATGGGCGGATAGTCTGAGCTCTAAAATTACTATCATTGAACCTCATTTAGTAAGAAAAGACCCCAGCTATCCTCCATTTATTTCTATAGTGGAAAGACTCATCAGGCATTAGATTTTCTAGCTATTAGCCTCACGAAAGATGTGTTTACTTATCATGCAAGTAGTGTCTACAATGTACTGTAACACACTGCATTTGAGTGGCACACCTTTGTCACTTTTTTCTAGTAATTTCTCGTCTTCACCCTCTCTTAGCTTCTCCTCCATGGTGTTCTGTTTCTGTCCATTGCCGTAGTACAGTACTGCCACTAGCTTCTTAATCCTGTTATCTCCACACACACAGGCCCGCACCACGCCCCTCGCCAGCGCTGTAATCAACTAGCCTGAACAACCGCACACACACGCAGATGCACGCACACACGCACGCACTCACACACATACAGTACATTAGCACACCACAAACTGTAATCAACTACGCTAAAAACACAGACGCACACACACACCACTTGCCAGAACTGTAAAAAACTAACTAATGCATGCCTACATACACACATTACATACAGGCTCAGCCCCTCTCATTTCTGTAATCCCTCTCTGCTTGGCCTTTCCCAGTCCCTGATAGGTCATGTGCCTGCATGCTTCTTGCCTGTCTATCTCTCATAATTTGACTGGTGACACGATAACCCTGTAGTCTGTCACGCTTCTCCTCTCTCTCCTCCTCTTCTCTCTCCTCTCTCTCCACTCTCACATCATGTCTCTCTCTTCTCCCTCCTCCTCTCCTGATCCCCTTCTCTCTCCTCTCTCTCCTTCTCTCCTCTCTCCTCTCTCCTGCAGTTGCTGCCCACAGTATTGTTGTCATGTGGCACTCAGACGTTAATGGAAACTGTCAGTCTCATAGGGTTGATATGTACCACCACATTGCACGTGAGCACACACACACACACACACGCACGCACACACGCACGCACACACACACACGTCTCTACGGCAACTTTTCACACTTTTAACAGACCTTTTTTCAAGTTTTCAACTCTTCGATAGGAGTGCTGCTCTGCGAGCACCCTCCCCCACTCCATAGCATCATAGAACAACTTAAACAACCTTGACAAATGCACATAATCACACTAGATTACAAATAATCATGTTAACACTGTTTGTTTCCGTTTATTTCCAACCTTCCGAACCCCCGAACCACACGCGTTGTGAAGTGTGACACTGCGTTGTGCCACACTGCTGCCTATTTTATTGGGTCATTGTTTTAATGCGCGTGCATGTGTTATTTTCTCTCTCCCCTTCTCTTTTCCATTGGCGAAAGGTACATTGTGTGACTCCTTTTTGTGCATTTACCTCTTTTCTCTGCTCCCTCTCTATGTTCCGTAATTACAGCTCTGGACTCAAGCGGTGATGGTAAATGCTTTTCTATTCCTCTCTCGCTCTCTCTCTGTCTCTCTCTCTCTCTCTCTCTCTCTCTCTCTCTCTCTATCCATTGCTCTGCCTCAGACGCTGCCGACCCTCTTTCTCTGGCCAGGCAAATTGCACCCGGGTTACTATAGAGACGTGTTTATTAAATGCATTTTGGTCTCTTTCTTTTGTAAGCCTCCCTCTAAAACCTTCTCTTGCCCTCTCTGTTCTCTCAGTCGAGCCCGTCTTATTTCATTGTGATGACTCGTGTGTAGGCCTATTTACGGTCTCCTTCTCTGTCCTGCCGTGTTTACCCCCCATCCCTTTATGGCTCTTAAACTTCTGTTGGTAGCTAATAGTTTTTATTTTTGAGCAGACAGAAAAGAGAACTGAACACGTCAAATAGATTTTCTATGCAATGGACGGGGACGATTGTTGCTGCCACGTCCTCCGTGGCAGCTGATACTGTAAGCTACAGCAGGCAGCCTCTTTATTATATTGATGCACCACGCGCTATCTGTTACTATTGACAAGTGTAAGTGGTCCCAGCTGAATACCGTGGTACAGTGCAAGGCCGTCCCGCTTTTCGCCTCGTCGTTGCACAGTCTCCCTCTTGGTCTCCGCTGTGTGACTTTTCTGTGCCGCCACATGTCTTTGTGCTGCTTTCCTCTTGTTCTCTAGTTCACGGAGACCTTCCGCCCTCTCGCCCGCCCACGCACGCCATCACATCGGTTTATGTTGTCGTGGCCGGTGCTTTACGGTTACTGGAGTCAGGTGGAACAGAGGAGAGAGGACACACACACACACCGGCCCTCCCTTCGGTCAGCCCCTGCCCCGTGGTCCCGCTTCTGTCGCACTGGTCCAGTCCCCCAGTCTCTCTCTCTCTCTCTCTCTCTCTCTCTCTCTCTCTCTCTCTCTCTCTCTCTCTCTGCTCCCAGATTGCTCCCACAATCCATCCTGCTCTCCCCCTGCTGTCTGTTGCCATGCCCAATATGTCCTCTCATCTCCCACACAGACGCTGGCCCCTCAATAGTGACACCGACCTTGAGATTAGCATGGCTGTCTGTGTAGGCTATATATATACTGTATGTAAACAAACAAACAAACACATATATATATATAAACACACACATACACAGATACTCACACACATAAATATGTGTAGCTGTGTATATACTGTATCAATATTAGAGTGATATATCTAAAATAAAATCAATATAATATTGAACATATATATAGAATATTATTGACAATATTTAAAAACTTATTTTTAATAAAGACCAGTAGAAAAAAGTTAGAATTCAGCAACTTTATATTGAATTTAGCCACCTTAATTTGAATCTATATGGACATGATCCATTAATTAATACCTTTAATGTTAACACAACAATGAAACATGCTAAAATAAATAAATAAATACTTGTTACAGACTGATTGACAAGATGCATGCAGGCTACTGCTACTCCAAAGGGTGGAAATGGCTACAAAGGTGTTCTCTTTCAATCACAAAATGCAATAGTTAGATGACATATCCTTATCTATTAACATTTTCCCCACTTTCTATATGTGTGTTCGTATATAATACAGTATTTACAGTCTGTATATGTACAGTAGGATATGTACATTAGGACCCTCCCTTCTAGAGACCTGTGACACTACGTGTCTACGTGTGTGTTGTGTTCGTATATATTATACAGTATTTACAGTATACCTGTATATGAACAGTAGGACGCTCCATTCTAAAGTAGAGACCTGTGACACAGTGAGGTTGGTTATTATTAATGCACTCCAAAGTCTGTATTGCTTTGCGTATTAGTGCTAAATTGAAACAGTGCGTAACAACCACGACCCCCTCAAATGAGGTAATTATTTCCATTTGACTCAATCTCCATGAATATGAATGTGTATACAGTGAAAGTCTCAAAGAAGTATCCATATCAAAATTAATACAGTGATTAGGCCTATATTTAATGTTTTTGTACAGATAATATTAAAGCTAGCCAAACATATCAAAATTATTGTAGTCGTTACTGTAAATAAAAAGTCTAAATCAAAATAGCTTGAGATCCTCTGTGTAGAGCATCAACAGCTACTGTAAAGTAGAGGGGTCATACAGAACAATGCCAATGATCAAAACGTTATGCGATTTTAAGGAACTATTTCTAAAGCAACCCTGAAAGAGGCTCAATGAAGCCATACAGCACATTTTATATTTAATGAAGTGGGTAGCAAATCCAGATAACTTGGTAATTTATTCTGTGTTGCAATGAGTGACTCACGCCAACATACTGTGATAAATGCAGTTGGTCATACATGTTTCATATATTGCACTCTGATATAGATCAGGTCAAAAGTAAATTAATATTTCTTTATAGTGTAGCAGTGCTATGCTGCTTCATAGGAATGAGGCAGATTAATAACAGCAATGCACACAAAAGATTGTCTTTGTTTTTTTTAGCCTGACTCTACCCCCGCAAAGGGCAGCTAACTATTACAGCATCTAAATGTATAATAACCCGTGGTCAGGGCTGTGTAAGGAGTGTCTGTGCGTGTGTATGTGTGTGTGTGTGTGTGTGTGTGTGTAGGTGTGGGTGTGTGTGTTTTTGGGTGGTGATCTGACTGACATTCGGCAGACGTGCTTATGTGGTCTGAACTAAAAGCAAGTTAATTGTTCTCTTAGGATTCGTTCACAGGCAGGACCACTTAAAATTATGGGCTGGAGATAAAAATGCAGATTTCTTTTTTCCTGTCAATGACTTTTTCCCCATCAACGATTTTTCCTGTGAGTTATTACTGCGGAATCAAATACCAATCGTGTGTGTGTGTGTGTGTGTGTGTGAGAGAGAGAGAGAGATGGAGGATGTGTGAGATAACTTTGATAAAGGAATATGTGAGCATGTGTGTGAGGCTATATGTGACCCTTTATGTAATTTTTACAGTTGCTAACATCACATTTGTCACATCATATGGTCAAATAAATTCAGCAGAACGCGCTGCATGTTTTGCCTTTAACCATGGCGCTAAATTAACTGTACATATGCTATCTTAATTGCTCTTTTGAGGAGACACTATGGAAATAAACAACGTGCTCAGGTTGTACATAATTTAACCCTGATCAAATAGATTCACAGAGAACAGAAAAGGATTAGATCACACAGAGCAGGTGTGTGTGTGTGTGTGTGTGTGTTATCTAATTGTGTGGTTATTGTTTTATTGCTCTGGGTTGCAGTCTGTTTAATCTGTGTCCGTATATCTGTCTACTCTTCCTGCTCCTGCGTTCCTCTGCTCATTAGACAGACAAGGGGAAACTGATATCCTCTAATGATTGTCCCTTCCCCCCCCACACCCCCCACCCCTTTGCTCTCTTTCAGTAAATGAGGGGAAAGTGATATGGTTCTCTAATGACCAGCATGAATAATCGGCATCTAAATAAAGGCTCTGTTTGGCGCTGGAGATCTCCCGCACTGTCTTTTGGCGTTCTCTCCTTCCTTTGTATTTATCTCTCCATGTCTTCCCGGGCCTGTCGGGCGACTAACAGACACTGCGCTCTCGTACCTTCACCCCTCGATGTTTTTTCTCCAATAGCGTCCTTTCCTTCGTTCACGGCACGTCTAATCCCTTCCTCCTTCTCCGCCGAGCTTCCTCGCGTGACAGACCTACCTCTTCTTTTTGCCACCGCATTATTTGGTCGTCAGTTTTCGCTCCCTTTCATCCTCTAGTCCATTACCGTGTGTGTCTTGTGTGTGTGTGTGTCTTGTGTGTGTGCGTGTGTGCGTGTGTGTGTGTGTGTGTGTGTCCCTCGTCTGCCCAGATCAGAGAGGAGCTCAGACTGACATCCATTTGGACGGCACGTTTAGCTCTTATATCCTTTGCCGGCGTGAAAGAGAGAACCACAAGACATGAAAGAGAGGAGAGCAAAAGAACAGCTCCGGGAGGAGGAAAAAAAAAACTTGCAGCCTGTCCACACGTTTATTTTGTGCTTACTAAAGTCCTTCTCCTTCTCTCTCTCTCACATTCTCTTATTCCGGCGACGAAGAGCTGAGTTATTAAAACGCCAACCTTTCCAACAAGAGGCAATAAATCAAACTAAATATCCTCGGGGGGGGGGGGGGAGAGCCCCTGAGGAATAGTTGGGACGAGAGAAAGGTAGATATGGAGAGAGAGGGGACGGGGTGGGGGGGGG